>RCHF01000451.1:0-78516 GCA_003987895.1 Neonothopanus nambi | reverse complement strand
CACTGGTCTGGCCTTCTGAAACCGTGCTTTTCGATAGAGAAGCGTCTGACAACCGGTCCAGCGATTCGTCGGATGCGGAGCGGGGCAAGGAAGCGGTCATTAGTTTAAACTTCAGGGCTATTGTCAGTACTCCGAAGACAAGAGTATGAAACATCAAACACGTACTTCAGACCACCCTTCTTCTACCGCAAGGAGTTGCTTCTCAAAAACATTGTTATTATTCGCAGCTGCGTCAAAGCTATCTGGCTGTTGTTCGTTGTTCATAACGGGCATTGTGGTTGGTTCGGACATTTAGACAAGTGGAGTCTAGACAAGATATGAAGATAGATGATGGAAGATGGAAGATGAGAAGAGGATAGAAAGCTGAGATGAATGGAATGCAATGGATAGAATGCCCCTCGTGCTTTGAAGGACGAAGAATTCAAGCACCTTCAAAGACACATTTATATGTTCTTTGTTGGCCAAACACTCCCTCTGTTAATTCTGCACGTGCCGATTCCGCCAACTAGAATGGTCTTTGTGCGCGTCGGCCACTCGAGAGGAACAATGAGTCCGTATGCTGTGCACCTACATGAAATTCCTGTTATGGAATATTGACGCCTTGACCTCCGCCACGACGGTACCACAAACATGCATATGGCCGGCTGCACATAATCATTCCCTTTCATCTTTCGCGGTGGCGTGACCATGACTGGTCGCGAGGCCTCTCTTTGTCCCTATTTTGGGCAGATACTCAGAGATACCCTGCCGTGTGTAGCGTCATATTGGAGTGGCCTAGTGCAGATTCCAGTCCACAGCTTTCATTGTACCTTTGGTTTCCGCTTCTCGTCTCCCCTGGCCAAGCTGCACTTTTCCGAAGCGCACAATACGCAGCTTTGATTTTTTATTGATCCCCAAATCTGATCCTGGTCGAGATCGGTGGAATCTCAAGGACGCGTACGACACATTGTCAATTTTGCGTATTGCAAGAGGGCGAATTTTTCCAATGTTGACCAACCATCTCGATCATGATTTTTGCCAATAAGCGCGATATGAGGCGCTATATTCATGAAGGTCGATACCGGACAGATGGAACCGACTGAAGCGGTTTGTACGCTGCATACTTGCTGTGTACCGTGGACGATATACTGAATTCACAGCGCTGACATTTGTCGCGATGTCCCGCTTCAAGCGATTCACGTGAGTGAATTCCCAGCTATTACAACTCTCACGCGGCACGCCCGACTCATTAAAACAAATCATCTTTCCGCAGAACATCCGCATCACCTGCCTACTTACGGCCTCTTATGCATTATGGTCCATGGGTCTGTCTACGTTAGCCCGAAATTTACTGCTTATGAGCTCAGTAGGTACTCCTAGGCTTGCCGGTATAGCAACGATGACTTGAATATAACACGCGTATCTCCAATGATCGTAGATCACTCGAATTGAATCAACCCTACTGGCATCATGGCATGATCATACTTAGATGTAAGTAACATGTTCAATGGCAATGATTATAACACCTATAGCATTGATTAGGGTGAGATGATGGTACCTGCTCGGATACAACTATGAGCGGCATCATCATCCCATCGTGCAGTGTGCAGTATTCTCCATAGAGATTGATAGGTTCTGATTGTGTCAGGAAATGCTATTTATATTGAATGCGCTTGCGCGCCTCATTTCCTGTCTTCATTGACAAAACCTGCGTTCTGTTCGAAAGGCTTGCCTCTCTTTTTGAGAGTTCCTTGTAACCCTGCCTCGATGGCGGGCTGGTTCCTTCGTGTTTTGGCCCCGCTAGTTTCGGGTTTGCTTTGCGTGTCGGCTGAGGTTGTTCCATTTCTGGAACCTGTGAGTAACTTGTCTATATACTTGTTGAATTCGATACTGACCGAAATTGACCACGCCAGGGGTTTTTCTTCGACTACGACATAAAAACCCAGCCCGTGAGGATTCCTGTAACCGGTACTTGATCCACGTCTCTTAAATTGAACATCACTTTGCAATCTCACTCAATGATCTGCAGAACAGTGTGAAACAATTCACATGGAATGGAGCCGGGCTGCAGCTACAGGGCGAGTAACTTGAGCTCCACCATGAAAACTAGATGTCAATTAACCACAAGAATCTTTCAGGCCGAACCCAGTTGCGCCTTACTTTTTCCAAATATTTACCTCGTTGAGTCTTATCTGCGCTTTGTTACATTCTATTCTGATCCCAGCTATAGGACATTCATTGTGCCCTTCATAATCTCCGCTGGAAGTAATTTGACTTTCGTGAGTTTTGGTGCTCACATTCACATTACTAATTTAACAAACCGAACTGTAGGATTTCGACGTACCTTTTGCTCCTGGAACACTGGTACGTTCTATATGATGTTCACTGCGAAGGTCTCGTTAGCTGAGATTGATTATGTCTGAATTAGTATCAAATATGCATGGTAAGCAGACTGTTTAGCTATGAAAACAGCGCATGACTGATGCTTTGACCAGTATGATTCGCTGGGCACCCCAGGTGGATGCCAGGATATCTATACTATGATACCGAACTCCACAGTATCAAATCCGTCCTGCAACAACGTAACTTTTCCGGAAAAGACCTTCATCCCTACAGGAACTGTAGAGAACGGCCCAATATCACAGTTCGGTGTCATTAATCAGGTCTGTGTCTGACAGTTTCCGACGTGTCGCGTCAGTTGTGTCTCCTGCAGTTATCTGATACCTAGCCTCTGGTAGTGTTCGGATGTATCAATTACACCTACGAATGGCACACCCCCATTCACGCTGACAGTGAGTATGAGCTCTGCTTTTATGCAACTTGGTCTTGACATTTCCGCTCAGATTTCTCCTCCTTTGCACCCATCGTACAATCTAACCTCGGACAGTATGGACCCTATCGTCTGGACCGTGTCTCTAGTAACCCGTTCTCTGGCTACCTTTCTTTACTTGTCTAACATCAATTTTTCCAGTCTCGAGCCATGCATTTCTTCATGTCTTTGACGAGTTCTGAAGGATTCGTCTGGCAGAACGGACCTATGCTCGTCGGGCAATCTGATAACGATGACTGCTTAGCGCCAGACGCTATGTAACTTATGTCTCTTTATCATCTCTGAGCTGCCTTTTCATTTCGTACGTTTCTAGACCATCATCAAAAGCGAACGCCAAGGCCGCTGGGGCTGGCGTCGGAGGTCTTTTCGGTGGCATGTTCCTCGCAGGCGTCGCGTGGTTTTTCCGGGATCGCTACATCCGCCACCGAAAGCAACAATCCATTACACCATGGATCGATAACGAGAAATTGGATCTGCCATTGCGAGAACAGCATTTATCTCCCCCGGCCACTGTTAACCCTTTCATGTATGATACACCAAGGGTAGCGACGAGGATGCGTAGTGACTCCAATTTCTCCACTACTGTTAACGCTACGTCTGCTTCGCGGCAGTTGTCGCCTATTTCGACGAGCATGAGGCGTCTTTCGCCGGTATATGTCATGCATCGGGATGCCGGGCAGATTACTTCCAGATCTACGGGGCATTCAGCGGAAGTCGTGGAGCTTCCTCCTACCTATGTCGATCGAGATCGACGTGAAGACGTATTTGTTCGGCCTCTTCCCGAGAAACCAAGGATACAGGAAGAGGACGAGGAAGAGGGACAAGGAACTTCAGAATTACAGAATTCAACGGACTGACATTGTGACTACTGGACGATAGCTGTGTTAGAACTGTTTATACCACTAATTGTATCATAAGGACTTCCACAATCAAGTGGTTGTTAGGATTGGATATACCTACACATCAGGACTAAAGTCTGATACTGATACTACAATTGTGTCCGTGATGGGATGGAGTCAAGTCTCATCAATGTGCGCCGCAGGTTCCTGTGCGCTTTGAATTCATTAATATTCGTCATTTTCACACGAAGGTAGCTATAAGCTGTTATTGTGTGAATACGTCTCTTTACTCTGATAGTACACTGCGAGCTCCGAATGGGCGCCCCGCCACTCGTAAAGCCCTCATGTTCAATATAGGTAAAAAGAAAAAATACAGTTGTACCTCACTAGTTCATCACCGTTGCTCAGACATGACGTACATACTCACGCTGCCAGCGCACACTCTGATCAGAAGACACCATGGCACTCCAAATCTCAAGCTGGGGAACCTGCGGACACTGATGATCGATGATCAGTAACCCTCACCACCAGTGCTTCAGGCCGTTTCAGCTTTGAGGTCACGACTCTGATAGAATTTTCAACCATGCATCATCAGGCGGAAGCGATGCGAGGATCACTGCGTCGATAGAAGAATGATCATGTCAAATTGCTTTTGCAGAGCGACCAGCCAATAAGTCGCTAGCATCTCCGGAAAAGAAGCAAAAAGGATGTAATGTTACACAGGAAAAAGCACCTACTAAGAAAGGGAAAGAAATTTAACAACATTCGCACCTGTAAGAAAATATTACTCGACCGAACGCATCCAATCCCCTCGCACGCAAAGCGAAAACAAGAAGTACAGATAAAGCAAAAGAAAAGGCAGAAACAATTAGACAAGAAAGAATAGAACATATTTTTGAATTCTTTTATACCTTTCGTACAACAATTTTGTCCTCGTCTATATAGCTTACCGCTCAATCACCTTCGGTCTCTTCCTCACGTCTTCGCACTCCTCTGGAGTGGACTGCTCACTGTCTTCTGCCATCAGTGAAGTAGGGGGCGACTCGGCTTCCTCAGAGACTTTGACTCTTTTCGTCCTCAATCCGTCGAGCGCATCATCCGTTGGGCTATCAAGCGCATAGAGTTCTTCGGAACTCCGCTTGTGCATCATCCTCTCCTGGGGGTCTATCATCAAACCTTGCACAGCTGGCGGACCTTCTCGTCTCGTTCGTTTTGGCGGGGTGCCCGGCGGCAACTGCGGGTCTGGGCGGCGAAGCGGTGTGTCATCTTCCTCTGAGTCTCCATCGCCATTACCCGATACTCTTCCATCATCAATCTCGTCGCAGGAGCGTTTTCGAGGGCTGACGGTAAGAGGTGGAGTATACACCGCACGCCGCAATCGAGGAGGAGACGGAGATCGGCTGCCAGATCTTGAACCATAGTTTCCTCCTTCGGAATCGAAACCTTCGTCATCTTCATCGTCATACTCGGCGAACTCAACCTCCTCTTCGCCTTCACCGTCTGCATCGTTAGCCTCGTCTAACTTGATTTCCATAACTTCATTTTGAGTCTTCTCGGTTTCTCTATCGTGGTTTTCGACAGCCGGATGAGGCTGCGGAGCTTGAACAGGTGTGGATTGACTGTTCAAACCGGCGGCGGCAGCTGCAGCTGCAGCAGCGTCGTTGGCTTTAGCCATAGCTCGTTCACAAATCTTACATCTACAGTGGTATAACGGTGCACAGGCTTCTCGCCAAACCTAAAGATAAAAGTCAGTGATATTGTGTGTTGCTACACAGCGATAAAAAACACTCGCCGTTTTAAATGCTTCCAAGCTGAAGTGGGGCAAATGAGCCGCGGTAACGGGAACGTAGGGTATGGGGTGTATCAATCTCGGCGGATCGAGTACTGGAGCCACGGCGATCGTCACCGGGCGTGACAAAGGTGGCACCTGGGATTGGACCGTGTTCTCCTCCTTCTTATCCTCCACCGGCGGAGGCGAAGGAGTCGTTTGAAAGGTCGATGTAGAAAGTACAGGACTCGTCATAGTTGAAGATTCGTCAGAAGATTTGCTTGAACTCGAAGAGGTCATTGAGACATGATCATCACTGCCTCCTTGCCTCGCGTGTCTTTCCGCCTCACGGCGCACGTTTCTCCGTCTCTCGAGCCAATCGACACCATCGAACCAGGTAGCCTCATCTCTGAGCTCTGCCATCACATCCTCCAGCGTCATACGCGCCGCGCGCATGGCTGGGTCAACTGAGTCAGCCGCGCACTCGATAACAAGCCGTCTGACGATGTTCTTCATCGCAGGAAGCAACAAAACACGCATCTGCTTTTGATGTGCGTGGTACGTGTTTTCGCACATGGTGTAAGACGGTGGAATCTCCTCTCGCACTGTTGCACGCCTTGGATGCTCTTCCTCGACTTCCAGCACTTCGTCAGCCTCTCGAGACCGATCCAGATCTTCATCCTCCACCGTCCATGGGCATGGATGTACCGCCTTCGTATTCCAAGGCTGACCAGGGTTGACGCTACCATACCATTGGTCAGCAGGACTGATCCAAAACCCATCTAAAATCCTGTTACGGGCCCAGTCTCCTAGTGCTAGGTCTCTAACACCGCTGTCCTCAGTGAGCTGCGCTAACTCAACGTCTTCCTCATCGTCATCCTCCGCGTCGCTCAACTCCATCTCCAAATCATCAACGCCCATATCCCTGCCATCAAACCGGTTTGCAGCTAAGGCTTGCGAAAGCATGTCGCTGAGCTTCGTGTGGGTTCGTATCCAGTATCGCTCTTTAGCGAGGCTCACGACATCCGAAATGGTACCCTCTGCGAGGTCGATGAAACCTTCAATACTCGACCGAGCTTCCCAGTCATCAGAACGGAATTTTCGCCCCCCAACGGCCTCTCGGTCGTTGGTATGGCAAACCCTACGCCAGAGACCTTCAGCACGGCAGCACCGACACGTAGCTTCTACACCAGGCCACTGTTCCTCGTCTTCGTTCTCCATGCAGCCAGAGTGTAGAATCGAGTTGGCGGTAGGTTCCATATCAAATGGCTGTGCCTCACGAAGACAGAGACCACAAAAAGCACCTTTCTGCCGGTCATGTTCGCGGCAGAGGCCACAAGCGCCCAGATAATTGGTAAGAATAGTACGCTTGGCACTTGCAAGTCCATGGGTCGTGTTGGGTGAGTTGATACGGCAGACGAGACATGAGCAGGCTAGGATGTATCGGAAGTGACGATAAGGCGATAGCCTCACTGGAGGAGCAGAGGAGTTGTTGTTTCGCACGTAGGCATGGATTCCTAGGCTGTCATGGGGGTCGATAAGCGCTATTGCATGTTGCCAAAAGGTGTGCGTTTCCACTATAGCCAATCACATCAGATTTAATAGCTTTGCAAGGATCACGAAGAAACTCACTGGCTGCGCTCCATTGGGGACATATCGACATGAATTTGTCTACTTCCAGAGCGTTTCGTATAGTAGTAAACACCATCATATTCTGCCAGAAAGGCCGCGCTTGCCATGTCTCCGGACAGTATCCTGATACAGAGAGATCCCAAATATAATATGTAGCAATAATTCTGAATGAAAAAGCAAGATGTATCAGAACCTCCATACGCGTTCAATCGAATACAATAAGAGGCGATATTTACCTAATGAGCTCTTCAGGAAGCTGTGCCCAAGACCGGTGGGTCACCTTTCCTTTATATACAGGAGCGGCCGCAGATGGCGCAGGCATGTCGTTGGTCGTGTCGTCGTCGTTGTCGTCGGCGACGCCAAACTGGTCAATGCGCAAAGCCAGAAGATGCCGCTGAAGTCATGACACTGCCAATGCAACAAATTCTCACGCCACCTTGCTCTGGAGTCGTTTACTTAATCTAGTACACGTGATCACAACACGCGAGTCTTCGTCAAACGCTCAAAGGCCTGGGCCCTGTTGTGAGCTTCTATCTCACTCCACATGCTCACTGGCGGTGAGCGCTCGAGCTGCTATAGATAACCTGCTGGACCTTATGAAGTAATTGCCTCTATCGCCATCTCACTCTGATCATTGCCAGTGGTCATCTGCTGTTGCAATTAATGTCTTCGAGTTCAAGTCACGGCCTTTCTCGCTGCTTTGAAGATCTAGAATCTACTACAAATACACGGCGTATGTATGTATGCCCATACCTTACATTGAACGAGATGGCTCGAGAGCTCTTGGAACAGCAATCGTACTACGCGGGAGGTTGACGTCTTCTAGAAGACTTCCCTAAGCTTATTGACTGTTAACTGTCCTACTCAGGCCAGTTTTTATATTGAAGGTGAGTCGTGATGCCCTCGATGTACCTTTCAGTGGACAGTGGCGAAGGATACTTGGGGCTAATTGACATTCATAGCAGTTGCCCCTAAGCTTCAGGTTCCTTACGTTCAGAATTTCGGTTCGTGATTCGTCTCAGTGCTCAGTTTCTCCTAATCACACGCACGCGAAGGTTGCTGTTCATTTTTATCCTAGCAGACCTCAAACGACCTTTGCAGGAACTTAGCAGCGACGTACAGTCCGTGTTTGAAGAAATCGAAAGCTATTCCTCGAATACAATAATCCTCGGCGGTAAAAAATTACCGGCCTCCGTCAAACACGACAACAGACTTGAATTTCATGTCCGCACTTTCTTCGCGAATGGCTGACAAACAAGCTGACTGCTTTCCCTTGATCTAGTCTGGCAGGTCGCCGCTTCGTGAGTACATGTATGTATGGCTAAAGCGGTATAAAAGGACTCAAAGTCTCCAGTCTATGCTCCCCAAGTACTACATCGGTGCTTTGCTATCCAACAGAGACTTCCAGCATGATTTCTCGCGTCTTTGTCGTTCTCGCTTTCGCTTTTCTCGGACAATCCGCTGTGGCCAATACAGTCGCCAAACGTCATGTATTGAACTGCGCTGACCCCACTAATGGGCCAGTGATTCAACAGGCGTACGTATCATCATCTCTTCATCTTTACTACCTTCCTCCGAGCCTTCTCCCTTCGCCCGAATCGTATTAAGACTTTCTTTGGAATCTAGCTACAACGCTGCCAAAACCCTCTCTGGTGTCGCCAGGGACTACATCCGGTCAAATGGCGCGTCCGACGCGCTGTACGTCCAGTACTTCAAGACGAATGATCCGAATGTTGTGGCAAATTATTATAATGTCAGTGTTTTCGTTAAATTCGCATTGCCATTGTACTAACCAAAGCCTCTCGTGCTACGCTCTACGACTTGGGGTATACAGGCAATCGCAAATGATAACACTACCCAGACGCTGAACTGTCCTACCTCATGTGCTTCAGGAGTTATCGCGTATACCGACCAGCCTTCGGGGAATATCTAGTACGTTTACTTGTGTGCAACGCTGAGATATCTTACTCATCTCTTTCTTGAACAGCTTTTGCCCTCCGTTCTATGACGAAGGAGATACTAGTCTTCTCTGCACCTCATCGGCCAATCCAGCAGCCATTAAGGCAGGTACGGGGATTCACGAGCTGTCAAAGTGAGCTTGTATCTTTTGTCAGGATATACAGATGGTCTGATGATTTGAATTACAGTGCGATAAACCAGAGGGGTGAGATTTCGCAGACTTGTGATGGGTCTGCTGCATTGAATGTGAGCCAGCAAATTCAGAATGCGGCTACTTATAGTGTAGGTGAACCAGTTTTGCTGTTATACGTTGAACTCATCACAACAAGATTAGTGCTTTGCGAGGGAGGTGTATAAGAATACTCTGTGCTAAAGGTTGGATAACTATGAATAGGCCTGTACAAACGATGTAGCAACCCAGAAATACGTTGTACCTTGAAATCGAGTCATTACCTTAGTAGGGTCCCATGTCAAAGCTGTCTCTTTCAACCTCCTTTTATCTAAAGTCTTCCCAGGATCAGCTGCTAACGGAGCCGAATGACTTGCCCTTCGCCATCTGACTCGGACTAGGAGCAACCTCGTCATCGCTACCTGCAGTGACCTGCAGTGACTCGAAGGACGTCGTCAGGGGCGATGTCTCGGCTCCATACACAGCGCCCATGGATCATATTTAAATGCAGGCCATTCTTGCTTTCGAGACAGGATTCCTTCACTGGTATTCGTCTCGTACCTGGAAAAAGTCTGATCCTACTTCAGAATCAAACTCAGAACCAGAAATATACTCGCAGAATGGCTTCTACTGTCTCTGTTACTGCTACTACCCAAAAATTCGCTTTGCCTCATATTCCAGAGCTTTACGACCCCAACTTTCTCGACGTTCTCCTCCCAGCTACCTCTGATGACATTGGCGTGAAACCTATGGAAGTGGATGGCGATGCTGGTGCGCGGAATGCTATGATGGATGCTCTCATGGCTACCGCTCACCAAACTTACACCGGAAATAACGCCCAGACGTACAACTCAACGCTTGATCCTACGTTGGACGCGTTCAATGGGCTCAATGCTTGGAGTGATCATCGAAAGATTCATGATTTGTTGAACAACTCGTGGAAGGTGGATCCTGGGTTGACGCTGAGATTGATTTGGCAGTTGAGGAGTATCCATGAAGGGAAGTCAGAGAAAGAGGGGTTTTATCGGTATGTTGTACTGTTTTCTTGAAGTTCATGTCTAATTAAATGAGTATTTCTATCTTATAGGGCATTTGGCTGGCTTTTGAAGCATCACCCCCGGACAGCTATTTCGAATCTATCTATGCTCGTCAGCCCCGTCTGTCCAAACAAAAAGCGGCCCGAGATGGGCTTTTCTCATGGATACTGGAAGGACTTGCTCAATATAATCGCCCTGGCTACGACAAACGAACTCGATTCTATGAATGCTACCTTCCTCCATCATCCTCGGCTCCCGTTCACCTACCCTAATAGATCAGTCAAGAAGAACGCAGAACCTGGTGCGCATGAGCGGCACAACAAGGAGATGCAGGCTCGTGCCAAGGTTCAGCGTGAGCGTATTGGTAAAGAGCGGCATGAGATATTGTTGAAACGTTTGGAGGATAAGAAGTACCGTGCGCTCTACGTAGCCGTCGCACGAATCTTTTCTGAGCAGCTCGTCAAGGATTTGAACGTCGTATGGGAAATAGAACATCTCTCTCCCGACGCGGATAAGCATGCGCGCGCAGCTCTATATGGGAAGATTTCGTTAGCAGGCAAATGGGCTCCGAGTCCTGGTGGTGCGCATGATCGATACACGAATATCTCCACGGCTATTTCATTGCTTCTGCACAATTCCCGAGCTGGTGTCCGACAGCCTTTCCCTTCGTCTTTGGCGACATTCGATGCTGCACAGCTTACGAACTCTAGTACGGAGGGACTCATGGACCAGTTCGTCATCCTCAGGTCCTATTATCAACGCTGGGTCCTCTCCCGACTCCGCGAGGTTACACTCGTCCCAGAACCTCTGATGACAGCGAACAAATGGACTGAGATACGGTATCAACGTGTCGCGTCTGTTTGCATGAAAAATAACACGGAGCTGTTCTACAAGCACGACCCAGAGGGATTCGAGCAGTACCTCATGGATGTTGAGAGTGGGAAGAAACAAATCTCCGGCGCGACGTTGCTACCGCATACGATCATCCAAAAGGTCATCGAGTTGGGCCTTAGTGCAGAACGGGCTAAGGTGGACACAAAGTACCCGAAGTTGCAGGAGATGAGGAGGAATTTAGCAGAGACTCAGTCGAGGGCGCTTGACGCGCAGTGGAACTCTTTGATTCAGAGGTTGAAAGAGTCTGGGTCATTGGACAACTGTATAGCCGTGTGCGACGTTTCTGGGTCTATGGGTTCTATAGCTTATTCCGGTTCCTCGAGGAACCCTCAGCCTATTCTACCCGCCTTAGCGCTTTCGCTTGTCCTTGCACGTCTGGCGAAGCCGCCCTTTGGGAACGGATTTATAACGTTCTCTGCAAACCCGGAGTTTGTGGTGCTCGATAAGGAGATGGGGTTGTACGACTCGTTGATGAAGATGTTGAGCTCGGGATGGGGCATGAACACGGATTTCGAGGCGGTTTTTGTTAGGCTTTTGCTTGATCGGGCGGTGAAGAATAAGGTACCGAAGGAGGAGATGATTAAGAGGGTGTTTGTGTTTTCGGACATGCAGTTTGATGATGCGAGGGTTGTGACGAAAGCGGATGGAAGTGCTGATGAGGACGATACGGACTGGGATGCGACTCAGAGTAGGGGAGAGTGGAAGACGACGTATGATAGGGTGAAGGAGGCGTATGAGAAGGCGGGGTATGATGTACCGCAGATGGTATTTTGGGATTTGGCCGGGTATGGGACGAATGAGGCTTTGGCGGAGAGGGAGGGGGTTGCGATGATGAATGGCTTTTCGCCGTCGATGTTGAAAGTGTTTATGGGTGAAGAGGAGCTGGAGGAAGCGGACTGGGAGATGGTCGGGAAGACGAAGGAGGAGGAGAAGAAGGAACAGTTTAATCCGCTTAATGTGATGAAGAAGGCGGTGATGAGGAGAAGCTTCGACGGATTGGTTGTGGTTGATTGAGTAGAGACTGGTATGCTCGAAGGTTTTCCCTTTTTTTCGGTTCTGTAATTTATTTGGATTCGACTTTACACTGTAGCACTATAACCCATCTCCATCATAACCCCATCTCTTACACCCTTTATATACCCTACTCGTAGTTGTATATATACTAGCTGTATAATGTATTATTCGAATTGAACATGTTTTTGCACGAAGGCTCAATTCTGTGACAGCCTGTGACCTCCAGCCTGTGACAACCGGCGTGGTCACGTGCTCGACGCGTTTTCGTTTGTTCCACTTCGATGTCGGCAGCTTTCGAGCTAGGGGAAGCCCTTGAAAACCTAAACGATGTCTCCAATTTCGACATACCCAACGAACACGATATAACCAGTGAAGATCCCGAGAGGCTCCTTGAAACCGCTGTCGAGGCTGTCGCCGAAACTAGCGAGAGCATCACCGAAACGGAGGTCTTCTCCGTCTATTGCTCTCTCCTCAAATATGCCGAGCATGTACCTGGACATGTTATGAACAAGCTACTTGATAGTATATCCTCTGGCTTGTCGACGGAGCTCGACGCTGCGATTAGGGACATACAGACGGAGGACCAGATGACTTATCGTGCACACAAGCAGCCGTTGGAGATGTACGCGTTTTTGCTATCTTGGTTCGTCAGAGCAGCGGATCTAGTCAAGTCTGGTGATGGAGCTTCTGGGGCTGCAGCGGCTCCTGCGAAGGGGAGGAGAGGAAAGGGTGGCAAGGCTGCAGCAGCTAAAAACCGACAGAATCAAACTCAGGCCGAGGCTGCCACTGCGTGGACTTGGTTCGAGCAGATACCTGCTACGCTCGGGCTGATTAGCAAGCTGCTCCAGAGGCTTAACACACAGAGATTGTGGACGACTAATCTCGAACGCGAGCACTTCATTGGGTGTATCACCCGCCCTGCGTACCACGTCGCGGAGAACGATGCGAATATGAAGAGTGAAGCTATCAGGATGAGCGTGTACAAGGTTATTTGTCACGCTGTGAAGAAGCATGGACATGCGTCTGCTGCACAGACGATGATTATGCAGCATTTGCAGTACTTTGAGCACCTCGCGGAGCCGATGGCGGAGTGCATTTCTGTACTGGTGAAGGAGTTTGATTATCCCCAGCTGGGGGACGAAATTCTTAGGGAAATCTCCGGAATGAGGTTTAGCGGGAATGCACAGGAGATCAAGGTGCCTAGGGTGTTTTCGAAGTTTTTGATTAGGTTTTCGGAGGAAAGTCCCAGGTCGTTGCTTAAGCAAATTAGTTTGCTGCTTTCGCAGTTGGACTCGGAGGTGAACATTCTGCTGCTAACATAATTTCGTTAACTAACTTGTTCTCTCTTATCTAGGCTTATCCAATGCGAATAGCCATCGTCGAAGTCGTCGGGGCTATCATCCGAGACCTCGCATCAAATCTCGACTCTGGTGCAGACGCACCAGCCGACTCCGATCCCAACCCCAATGTCGACTCTGGTGTCAACAACACTACCTCCTCTCCCAAACAAATCGAAAAACAAATTAAAGGTCTCTACGAAATCCTCCTTGAAAGGACACTCGACCTTTCCTCTTATGTTCGCGCGAAGGTGCTTGCGGTGCTCTCAAAGCTGTGTGAGCTACCGCGCAAGTTCCCGAAGCAGCGTTTGGCAGTAACGAGAGCTGCTGTGAATGCTTTGGAGGATAAGGGTGCTGGAGTGAGGAGGGCGGCGGCGAGTTTACTTATTAAACTTGTGTGTACACATCCGTATGGACTTGTTCATGGGGGCACGCTCGCGGTAGAGGTATTTGAGAAGGAGTATGAAGGTGTTAAAAAGGAGGTCGAGGAATTGGATAAGAAGGTTAAGGAGGTTGTTAGGGGTGAAGACGTAGATGAGGAGGGAGACGAGGGCGGAGAGGATGATGGAGAGAAGAAGAAGAAAAAGAAAAAGAAAAGGCAGGTGTATCTTTGATTTTTCATTTGAGTTCTCTTTTCTCATGTTTTGCTTTACAGAGACGACAATGAGATGGATGTAGATGAGGATGGACAAGCGACTGACAACGAAGACGAAGACGAAGAAGACGAAGACGAAGACGAGGAAGACGGTGAAGAAGACGAAGACGAAGAACAAGATGAGGAAGACGCAGACCCAAACGATGACAACTCCATGGCCGTCGACTCTGAAGACTCCCCAGCGAAAAAGCCGAAAAAGAAAAAGAAGTCTAAACCGCTCAAACCACGCAAATCTCAAATCAACCTCGACGAAGCCGGTGCGGCCCTCGCCCATCTGAATGGCATCGAAGCCGAGCAGCTGCGGTTGCGTAAACGCTACTATGTCGAGGCGTTGAACTTTATACGCCAGATCGAAGGGGCCATGGAGATTATGGCGCAGTTGCTTGGGTCGAAGAATAAGTTGGAGGTATTGGAAGCTATTGAGTTCTTTAGGGTCACTCATGAGTATCAGTTTGCTTCTGCGGAGGTGACTATTGCTACTTGTCCTCGTTCTGTTTGTTACGTACGAATCTAATATGGTTTTGTTATAGGTCGGGATAAAGAAGATGATTCATCTCATCTGGTCCAAGGACAACAACGCGACCTCAGAGGACGGGAACGAGGTTAAGGGCGTCAGAGCGAGGTTGTTGGAATGCTATAGAAGCCTGTACTTTGATGTCGTGCCCGATCTCCCGCCCAAGGAGCAAGTTAATAGGATTGCAAAGAATATGGTTGAGTGAGTGATGATTCACCGTCTGTAGTCGCTATCCATTTCTGACTACTGGGATTTGTGATAGGTTGACATATGATGCGACGTTGGCTGAGCTCACTAGTCTTGAAGAGATGATGCGGACGATGATGGAAGACGGACAGGTTCATCAGGACGTTATCAACAAACTTTGGCAAATTTTCAGTAAGATGTTTTCCTACGCCTTTTGAACCTAAGTCTAACTTGAACTCTAAGGCGCTGAGAGACACCTGCCGAAGCCGCAGCGCCGGGGAGCGATTATTATTCTTGGCATGTTGGCGCTGGCTAAGAGGAGTGTGCTGGCGGATAAGGTGGATGTCATGTTGAAAGTCGGGCTTGGGGCATTGGGAAAGGTAAGCTCTGTGGCTTTTACATGCTTGTAAAGCAAGGATACTGATTTGGGCTGATGGAATGAAGCGTGACTTGACCCTTGCGAGGTATACGTGCGTCGCGTTGCAGAGGTTGAATGGGAGCGCGAAGAAAGTGAAAGGTTTGCTATTTTGTTTGATAACTTGTTCTGCTTACATTTACTCATGTTCATGCGTGCCTTCTGCGGCATCTTCCTCAGGATCCCTGTACAACGAATCCGTCCGGTATGACATGAGCAACCCCATCTTCCGCAGGCTTCAAGACGCTGTTGAGCGTCCTTGTCGATCCAAGGAGTGGTTCGGACTCGCTGAGCAGGCTATTAACACAATCTACGCTCTTGGAGACCATCCAGATAGTCTTTGTACGGAGCTTGTCAAAAAGCTCACGGTTAGGGTGTTCACGCCGAAAGATACTGCTGCCACGCAAGAGCAGCAGCAAGAGCGGGATCCGGATGCGATGGATGAGGATCAGCCTCAATCTGGGGATGCTGATGATAATGACAATGGCGACAAGAACACGTCGAGTCAGCCAAACGCAGAAGGTAGCGCCGGTGGGGATAAGGGTGACGCGTTTGAGCTAGCTCAGCTGTTGTTCGTCGTTGGGCATGTCGCTATTAAGCAGATTGTCTACCTCGAGCTGGTGGAGAGAGAACTGAAGAGACAGAAGGACGAGAAGCAAGCAGGTGAAAGTTCCCCTCCCTTTTTTCGATGCGTGCTGGGTACTGATTCAGTGTATCGCATTGTACAGCTGAGAAGGCTCGTAAAGGTCCGCAAGCTGCTCAGAAAGACGGGGAGGAGCTCGACCAGGTTGCTGGCAACGCAGAAGATGAGATTGGTGAGCGGATTGCGGAGACGAGGGAGAATGAGATGTTATATGGCGAGGATTCTCTTCTTGCGCTCTATGGACCAATGCTAGTGAATATTTGCGGGAGCCCTCAGAAGTTCAAGGTTCATTTAGATCTCTTCATGTCCATGCCGCAACGACTGAATGTCTTTTTTCTTTGCAGAATCTCACTCTTCGAGCGGCGGCCACACTCTCGTTAAGCAAATTCCTCTGCGTCAGCTCTCAGTTCTGCGATCGCCACCATTTCTTGCTGTTTAAGCTACTCGAATCGTCGAAGCAGCGGAACATTAGGAGTAACATCGTCATTGCTCTCGGCGACGTTGCTGTCTCGTTCAGCAATATCATCGATGAAAACAGCAACGAGCTGTATAAGGGTCTGTCAGATAAAGATCCGATGGTGAAGAAGAATACGCTGATGGTGCTCACGCATTTGATTTTGAACGGGATGGTCAAGGTCAAGGGACAGTTGGGTGAGATGGCCAAGTGTCTTGAGGATGAGGATACGAGGATTGCGGATCTTGCAAAACTGTTTTTCACGGAACTTTCGACGAAGGATAATGCAATCTATAATAACTTGCCGGATGGTAAGTCTGGTTATCTTGACTCTACCTACAATCACTCAGCTTATCCGCTGGGGACAGTCATCAGTCATTTGTCCACAGGCGAACATGCCGTAGACGAGGAAAAATTCCAGAGCACTCTCAAATACATCTTTACCTTCATTGAGAAGGTAACGTTTTCTAATGTTAATACCTTTCTCTACTAGTTGCTGAATCCTGATGGTAATTAGGAAAAACAAGCTGAGAACATCGTCGAGAAACTCTGCCAACGATTCCGGCTGTCCGAAGATGCCCGTCAATGGCGCGACATCGCCTTCTGTCTCTCTTTGCTGCCTTACAAGTCGGAGAAGTCTGTGAAGAAGCTCGTGGATGGGTTGCCGCTCTACAGAGACAAGCTGCATGAACCGAAGGTGTACGAGAGGTTCACAGAGATTCTTACTAAGGTAAGGTTATATACCTCAGCTCAAAGCACGAACATACTCTTAACACGGTCTTTTTGTGTAGGCTCGCCAAAATAAGACTGGAAAGAACGATATGGGCGCCGAGCTGGAGAGTTTTGAACAGGTGAGTCACGTCCCTTACCCCCCTTTTTTCTGCTTGAGAGGAATTGGAACTGACGTGGTGATGTTTTACTAGATCCTTGAAGAGCACAAACGTCAAGGAGAAGACGATCAAGCCCTCGAGAAGCGTGCTCAGGGTAAGAAAGCTGCTGCGAAGAAACGGGCTACTAGGAAAAGTGAGAAAATTTTATTTCGTCTGGGTTATTCGCGCCCTTTTCTAACCTCGAGGTGTGGCTACTCTTTCTTTTACTATTAGATGCACGTCGGAAAGCTGTGAAAGCAGAAAACGAATCTGATGGGGAGTGATTTAGGTGTATAACATAGACTATGAAGATTGCGGGTACGCGGTTTTGATCTCTGGCTTACGAGTAACATTATTATCTATTCACGCATCCTTTTCCACCTTTGTATACTGAATATGTAACTGCATCTGTACTGCAATTCATAAATGCATAATACCATATTATTCAAAACCCGGACCGACACAAAATGTGATAATGGTGGTTGATACAATGTCGTATATTTTGTTTTGTATCGAGGTTTCTGAGTCTACTGAATCAAAACAAACGTTTTAACAAGGACTCCAAAGGTATAGTCTGAGTAACTGTGGTAATGCGGGAGTGAATATTGAATATAAAGCGCATGCTGTAAAGGTAAACGTAGTCCGTATTGACACAATGAACGCTGAATAATAGAAAACGTATTATAAATAGGAGAAAAGACGGCATCAATTTGGATATAGCGGACGAAGGAGGTATTTTGGTCTCAACGGAACTTACTCGACGTTTGGAAGAATCAAGGAGAAGCGTAGAGGAAAAAGGGGTAAAGGGTAGAAAGTCCATTGAATGTCGTTTACGTGCAAAGATTACGACTAGATTAAGGAGGGAGGAAGGGGGATGGAGGGAAAAGGTCGTGTAGACATCGTTCTGTCATCAATCAACAAAGGACAAGGGACCATCCAACTTCATAATGTCCAAAAGCATAACAAAGGCAATCTGTGGGAACCATGAAATGCAGCACATCACTTTACCCAATAACGAAAGCGCCAAAGACAACTCCTATAAAGGCGACGCTCAAACCAAGTACCGTCGCGTGGTTGATATTGCCGAGCGGAACGCCCGCAGCAGCGTTGCTTGTTGCGCTGGCGCTACTGGTCCCACTGGAAGATCCGGTAGATGGAGAGGTATTTGTCGTGGTTAAGGATGAGGAGCTTAGGGTTGAGCTGGTGCTTGGGAAGGATGTCACGGAGAAGGACAAAAAGGTACTAGTCGATGCCAGAGCACAGAATCGGTTAGCGAGGCTTTCTGCTGTGGAGAGCTCTGTGGGACATTGGTCATGCATGCAGGATATTAGGCTACTTGTGAAGTTTGAACTGAAAATAGACAAGAACAATAAGCATGGATGTTGAGTGTAATTTGGGGAGGAGGCAACATTACCTTGTGCAATAACAAGACTCTGGAACGACATTTGTGCAGTTCGAGTCTGTTACTGCTAGTAGGAAGCAATTGCTGACTAGAATATTGCAGCGGGCGTTATTGGAACTATAGATGGAAAAAGAACAACTACAAGAACTCACCACAAGACGAGTATCCGCTCAAGCTAGGTAAGCTTGCCGTCGATGTTGAGCTTCCACTCAAGCTGGCACTATTACTTCCAGAAACTGATCCAGTACTGCTGCTATTGGACGTCGTCGAGGACGCAGTACCGCTCGAAGTACTTGTTGCAGTACCCAACGATGTTGGTGGTGTCAGTGAAGCATCACCCAGCACTACCCATGCAAATTGGAAAAGAATAAGGAAGGAAAGAGGTAACTTTTCCAAGGACGAGACGGAGAAGAACATCGCGAAGGTAGAGTTTGACAACGACGTTGGCGGCGAGCTCAATAGGTGTGACTATGTCACAGCTGCGCTCTTATTGTGACTGTGACTCTCCGCAGGTGGCGGCGGCAGGCATTGAGACCCTTTCGTCAGAATCGTAAGTCAATCGTAAGTAAGAATACTTTTAGGCGTTGGAAGGCGATGGAGGGTTTATTTCTCGACTAAGCTTTATTGAAGAGGGCCTTAGACTGAATTTCGGCACTTGAAGTATTATTATAGTATGCTCACTTTGAAGGACTTTTGATCATGTAGCTCTCTTACAACTCTATAATAGGGCCGACTAGCTCAGTTGGTTAGAGCGTCGTGCTAATAACGCGAAGGTCTTGGGTTCGATCCCCACGTTGGCCATATGGAGTGTAGAGTTCCTGACTTTTTTGAATTTTGTGCTTAATTATTTTTCGTCGATTGTATACTTTCCTAAACAGCCGTGCTAGGCCGATCTCGGGATCATAACGACTGTGACAGCAAGACTTTTGAATCCTCGGGTGCGAGTAGTATGCACTATGGTCGGAAACTAATTGAAATATCCGGTCTCGTAGTGGATCCATAACACCTCTAATCTATGCAATACTGGACCTAACTACTCCACCTTGCGACCGTATCCTAAGCCCCGGAATAACTAGGTCCTGAGATGATCGTTGTAGGGCATTTTCAAAGCAGCTCTAATGGCCTAATCCTTTCGACTGCCACTATCAGTTCATACAACCCTAGGCCCCCACCAACGCCGCCTTCTCGACCCAAAACGAGTCCATCAGCTTTTCCAGCCCTTCATTCCCTCCCAATCGCCTGATCTCCTCCCTGGTTTGCCTATCAAGACTCGCCATCACATCGAGTGTATAGTCAAACGACTTTGTGTGATTTTTCATATATGATATGGTGTATGTCTTGAGGGTTGGAGTTGTAGGTCTTTTTTGTAGGACGTTCAGAACTTGACGGTTGGTCGTGTCGGCGTGTATGCTATGTACGACTGGGAACGAAAACTTTCCTTCTGTAAGGTCTTCGGCGAAGCCTTTGTTGCTTGAGTACTATCCAGAATGAAGATATGTGTCACGAAAATGGATCGATGAAGGAGGAGACCTACTTCTGGACTCTGCAGATTCAGCAGATCATCGCGGATCTGGAAGTATACACCGATGAGATTCACAAGGGGGACGTAATCTCTGAGATATCATCAGCACTGGTATCAACAAATGTAGTACGTCAATGACTTATATCTCACATATCAGAATTGGTCGTCGAACACGCCATCATGAGCTTGATGCCTATGCGTAGAAGTCCGCCCGTCTCTGAATCATAATGAGAGATGAAAGACGAGAAACATCAACATGAAAAGGTGCGCCGGTCGTAAAGACACATAGACGACGAACTGTTGTTCACCATGGAAATATACTCCTCCTCGGTAGGACACTGCAGAGAGTCTCGCCATAAAAGCTCGAGTCCTTGGCCTCGGTGAAGTGAGAGAAGTTCAGCTGTGAGATCGATGAGTTCATCTAGAAGAAAAGAGGTGCAACAAGAGAATCGTACCATTGACTATGGCGTCTAAGTCTTTGTCCAGATTATTATCAGTACTGCGGAGTGAGAACAGCTCCTGGAAAGCTAGGAAGTACACATAGTTCGCCGTGTTAATCGTTTGTGGGACACCGTAAATTTTGTGCGCGACTGAGTAAAATAAAATAAAAGTGATACGACTCAGACACCGAAATTAGCACGACGAAGAAATTACGCACCAGGTCTACCCCTTCTCAACTGTGAATCATCCTCTATATCATCTACCCTGCATACAGATCCGCCTCTCAATCTCACGCAAGGCATTTGCACAGGAAGTCATTGTGGCGCACATTAAACTCGCCGTATGTAGCATATTCACAATCTTCGCGATAACCACCAACTTATCCGCAGGAACATTAAGCCACCGATTGAACGCCTCTATTAGTCGACCACGCATGTCTTTCCCAGGATTTGATGAGACGAAAGTGAAGGGTTCGAGCACCGCCTACTAATCCACGTATGAGTGAGTTTTGCTTGGTCTTTCACTTTCGTAGGTGGATCAATAGATGCAAGAGATGAGTAGATACTGACCGCTTCATTCTGAGCATTCCAGAGAGAATCTGAAGAAAGGGTTGTTAGGATATTGTCGTAGATTGACATTAGAGGCGCGCAGTAATGACACGAAAGTATGAGTTGCAAAGAGAGACCGACTCCGGCAATCAAATCGACTCCGGAAGCTGTCTCGTGAGAACTTATTCTATTACATAATGGTGGCTGTACTCTATAGCCGAACCTGCACGCTCTTTGCCTCCCTCCTCTATGATCCTAAATTTCTAAACGGCATGAAAATCATTGTGGGGTATCTTTTTATATTCTTCAAGCTTGCTCAGCTATTTGATAAGAGATTTAATAGGGCTTGCGGTCGGATGTAAAGCGATCCCGCTATAAACTCTGAGTGGTGCAGTGCGGACCTTTAGTGAAGAGAGTTCGGAGCATACAAGGCTCGTTATTCTGAAGGTCAGTTACTTAATTGCCTACCAACTCGGAGGGACTTCACTGACAGGGATGCCGATATATAATAGAACGTTCACCATACTGATGTCATATGGCCACAACAAATACATGTACTTTCACGTCAACTTTAGGCCTGCACCCCTACTAAGTATGACAGAGTCATATAGGAGATTATCAGGTGTATAGGACCTCATCGGTCTCTTGAAGCTTCCGTTGGCTTTCACTAGTGTTTACACGCCTCTTCCAAGGTATATATGTCACAAGCATCTCTAAATCTATCCTATAAACGAAGTACATCATTTTATACTAAGTACACCTTGGCAGGGCTCGTCTGACCCCACTGAACCATTAGGAATGCCGAACTGTGCGCAATTACGTGGATGAAACATTTAAAGTTTGTTTTCCTGCCGAGCGCTACACTGCCACCTTCCTCGACGAGTAACTCGAAGGAGCACTTGCACAAAGTACTCGCGAAATTGGCTCATGATATCAATCACAATTGACATTTGAGGAAATCCAAGACGCCGCTGTCAATTATCGTTCACTCCATTTTACGCGAATGCCGGTCCTGACGGATGGGGTCGGTAAGTAGAGCGTCTCCGTATGAGGGAGGATTCAATTGACTGCAGCCAAGCTTATGATCAGGTCCTACTTTGCATTTGTAGCAATGTATTTACGGGGCGGGAAAGATACCGTGGTGTACATTCTTTGCGCCAGCGATCTAACTCAATATGTAGGGACACCGCACTATTCGCAGTCCCTGGCATATAAAAGGACTACAGGTGCAGTATGAAGTATCCCAGCACCATTGATTTTTCATATACACTTGAAGGCAAACCATGTCCCACTTTCTCATTACTGGCGCAAAAGGTGGCTCCCACCAGGGCGCCGCCGCTCCTAACCGTCTCGAAATCAACGACTTTGTCAAAGTTGAAGATCAGTTCTCGCTTTATGTTCAGGCGCTACGTGGGTCGTTCTATGTGCTCAATGATATACATGTTCTTCTGATAAAATTATAATTATATCTCGCAGAGTCCATCTATTCACACAAGAGCCAAAGCGAAATAGATTCCTTCTTCCAGATCGGCGGGATTCATGGTCTGCCCTATGTCTCTTGGGACGGCTCTGGTGAAGAGCCCGTCGATCCTGATGCTTGGGAAGGTTACTGCACACACGGAAATGTTCTGTTCCCCACCTTTCATCGTCCTTACGTTGCGCTTATCGAGGTAGGATCTCCCTCCTTCATGTCATCGTGAAACATAGTCACTGACGCCTTCGCTTCACATGAATTCCCCGCTTTCTAGCAAGTAATCCAAACCGAAGCAATCAAAATTGCATCTAAATACACCGTCGAAGCCGCGCGGTTCCAGAACGCGGCTTTGAACCTCCGTCAGCCTTACTGGGACTGGGCACGTAATTCTGTTCCTCCCCCGGAAGTGATTTCTCTTGATCAAGTCACTATTACGATCGCGGATGGGAGCAAAGTTAAAGTGGATAATCCTTTGAGGAGGTACACGTTCCATCCTATCGATCCGTCGTTCCCGAGCCCGTACGATGGGTGGAAGACGACGTTGAGGCATCCCAGGAGCAATACCCCGGATACGAAAGAGAATATTAACGAGTTGAAAAGGTGATCTTTCTGTAATATTTGTCTTTAGTGAAGGGTGTTTCTTACTGGCTTTTTTCTTTGTATAGCACACTGAAGAGTGTACAGACCCAACTCACCACTAGCACCTTCAACCTCCTCACTCGTGTCCATACTTGGCCTGCGTTCAGTAACCACACCCCTGGTGATGGAGGAAGCTCCAGTAACAGTTTGGAAGCTATACATGATGGTGTACATGTTGATGTCGGAGGGAACGGACAGATGTCCGATCCTTCAGTCGCAGGTAAACCAATGTTTACACACCATGTTCATCAAATTAAGAATAATTTCGTCTAGGATTCGATCCAATCTTCTTCATGCATCACGCTCAAGTCGATCGTTTACTCTCTTTGTGGTCTGCATTAAACCCTGGAGTATGGGTCTCGTCCGGACCAGCGGAAGGAGGAACTTGGACTATTCCTGCCGATGCTACCGTGGATAAGAATACTAGTGCGGATTTTGTTCGTCCCTGGCTTTTCTCAACTCACGCTGAATATACCACTAGATCTCACGCCTTTCTGGAATACCCAATCATCCTATTGGATTTCTTCCTCTGTCACAGACACGGCCAAGATGGGTTACACCTATCCCGAATTCAACAATCTCGACATGGGAAACCCAAACGCTGTCAGGGCTGCCATAGCTCAGGCTGTGAACAAGCTCTATGGAGGCGCTGCTTTCAACAACATTCCTACCAACTTCTTGCTATCTTCGAACCTTGCGTCAGAATTGGCAAAACCCGCAGGAGCGCAGGTCACGGCCTCTGGGTCGGGTACCGGTACGACCACTACAGCTCGGTCTCTTCCCACGGACGCCGCCCCGTCTAACGGCGCACCTGCAACGCAGGAAAACAACGGCGGCGTCCAGTTCGAGGTTGATTCCCAGCAGGTACAGGGAATTTGGGACTGGACTGCTCGTGTCAGAGTAAAGAAGTACGAAGTAGGGGGAAGTTTCTCTGTTCTTTTCTTCTTGGGGGAAGTTCCTTCTGATCCGCAAGATTGGCGAACCAGCCCCAATTTTGTTGGGGCTCATAATGCGTTTGTTAATAGGTGCGTATTGGATATCGGATGATTGACTCTACCCCTTTGTTGTACCCGCTGACCGAAGTCCTCGTACAGCTCTGCCAACCGATGTGCCAACTGTCGTAGACAGAGGGATATTGAGCTGGAAGGCTTCGTTCACCTTAACGATGGAATTGTGAGGCTTTCGGGATTGCCATCCCTTGAACCTAACGTCGTCGAGCCTTACCTCACACGCGACCTCCACTGGCGAGTCATCAAGGTCAGACTATATCCATTCCTTAGCATTCGATATCCGTGTACTCATCGTATACTTGAACTGTTTAGGTCTCGGGTGACGTGGTCGATATTCATCAACATGTCCCGTCTCTTGAGGTTACTGTCATTGCTACCAAGCTGACCCTTCCTCCTGGTGGAATGTTCCCTGAGCCTAGCGAGACGCACCATCATCATGGGATTACTCATGGACGTCCGGGTGGGTCACGTCAAGCGCCTGTCGCCTAAATGCAACACTGTTGCGAAGCTAGTTCGAGTGTAGGTATATCCTTCGAGTTGTCCTTGTACTATTAGCACCGTGTACACTATTAGCTTGAAGAAAACGAGCAACGAAGTATTTCATGATTAAATCCTTCGTCCAAAACCGAAGAATCAGATATTTGCCTCAGCCACCCAACGCATCAGTGGGTAGGTGTAAGAGGAAAGGGCAGCCCACAGGCTTGACCTTGAGAATGGTCCACCTGCAGCCCCCAAATAAAATGAACGAGTAATCTTGATGAAAAATAGTCTTCCAGTTCTCTGCTCCAAAATGCCGCGACCGTGATTCTTCAAGCTTCATCATAGATATATACGGAGTGAGCAGGATGGTTTACTGATACAGCTATACCACGACTCTATCCAAGCCCTTTCACTCCAAAAGCTTGCGGTTGTGGTAATTATACAAGTCGAAATGATACCGATACGATCCCGAATAATTAAGAATATAGGCTCCAAACTCTAGTCGTTGTGCATTCTAGTAAACCTACAAAAACCGACAAAAAAGATGTATAAAGTCTGAGCATTCGGCTGCAACGCGTAAAGAAACACGACCTCGTACCTCATCGAAAGGACGCGTATCGTTGAAACAACTATCCCAGACTTCGTTGACGGCTTTTTCCGCTGTCGCTTCGTCGGGACATGCGGGGTTGGAGGCTACGGAGGTTATCGCGCGACGGCGTATACATGCCTATGGACAAAGATACGCGAGTTATTAGGTGCTTGGGTGCGACACAGGAACAGGAGAAGAGTTATTCGTACCTGGTGTTGCTTTGAAAAGGATATAAAGCCTCTACGGAGCTCTCGCGTGTAACGACAGTCACCACTTAAATTGTTCGCTCGTATCTAGGTGAAATAGATTCAAAAAAGCAGAACCTTGAAAAGAAAAGAAATAAGACTGCACCTCACTACATGCATGATGCCTTAAATTACTCCAATCCACCTTGAACTTGCACTGATCATACATATGCATGAGCTCATGCGCAATAGTCGTCTCCACATGGCTCTTATTGAAGAAATGTCCCGCGCAAAGTTTGACAGCGCCTGGGTCGTGCAAGTACGTTCCAGCATGTGCAGCAATTCCACCATTCTCGAATGAAATTATCTCGCAAGGCGCGCAGAAAATGTTTCGTTCGGGAACTTGACAGCCGGAGAGTCGGAGGTGTTTTAGGAGGAATACGACGAGAGGACCTTGTAAGGGATAGTTTTAGTAGATGAGGAGTGGGTGAAGAGAGAGACTTACTCGACTCCATTAAATCACTTTTCATATTCTCACATCTCCGGACATTGAGCTCTTGAAGGTCTTGCATACGTTCTTCATGGGTGACACCAATCCCGGTGACCAACATAGCTTTTCTTCGCCATCGTTCAAAGGCACTAGACTTTGGAGGCCCCGTCGATGAGGACGAGGACGAGGACGAAGGGGTGGAGGGAGAATCCATCACTGTACTGCAAATTTCATTGCGAGGGCATTTTTGAGAGGCCTATACGGTTGCCACGTGATTGAAAGCGCGAGTCGCTTGTAACCAAAGTTTGACAAATAACACGTGTGATAGAACTCGAAAGCATGGGCAACCTGATCCTGAAGGGTGTGGGTATACGTATTACGAGTCCAGTACAGCACATATGCTTTCATTTCATTTTGATTATCTTTTTGAATTACTGAACACTCTATGGCATATGTGGAAGCATTCTGCATTGAAGCCTGTGTCAACTGAGTGTCAATACTAATGTTTGGGGATATACAAGGGATATATACTATATGCAACATTCAACAGCAACACAACGGTGCAGAGCTGCAGCTACTAGTAGGTACTATATGTAAGGATTCCTATATTCATGCCTACAGAAGGTCCGAATCATTCATTCACCGTGACAAGTAAAAAAGCAGACAGGAGGTAGCTTTGTTTGTAGTAAGAGTATAGAGGAAATAGGAATAATGGTTAGCGAATGCTCAAGAATAATAATATTAGTTTACTCACTAAGTGAGAGCATGGTCCAGCATGGCTCACAGCGGACAAGCACTAATCATCCGATAATATATTACTCTTATCCCTGATATTCACACCTCCAGGCCGAAGCGCCATCGGGATCTGTGCAATATCCCTCTGACCCTCCGCTCCCTGCCCACCCCAAGCTCCATACTCCGCTTCACCAGAGCCCCTCTCACCCGACCCATCCCCAAGTCCACCTCTCGACATAGATTTTTTATGAATCCCTCCATCAGTACCAGGAGAAGAACCAGTATTCTTCTCGCTCATGCTCGTGCCGCTCTGATCCATTTGGGGTACGCTCCCGGGCTGAGCTTGTGTTGGTAGAGATGGCGGAAGATGCTCGTGTGAGTCGGGCTTGAACAGTTGAGCTTCTTGTGTGTATTGGAGTTCTCGTTCGATTTGCTCGAGGTCGCGGTCACGTCTTCCAGGGCAACAGAACAGCGGTACTGTTGGAGGGGCAAGAAAGGTCCGAAGTCCGAGTCAGCGTCGTCAAAAAATAATGAAGATTAGAAGAATACGTACGCCTGCAACAATCTTCACCAGTATGACCACAAATAGCTGGAAATGAATAGTCCAAGGTTAGATTCATTCGTGGTCAGAACCCAGAAAAGTACTTGCAGAGACAGTAACAACAGAAACATAACGAGAAACAGTCTAAGCTGTCAGCCATTTCTTTCTTCTTTCAAGTCACGGTTTAACAGTTCCAATGGTCTAAGGCCAGTCGTTCAAACAAAGCAAGTATGTAGTCGTCAAGAACAAGAGCAAGAGCAAGAGAAAGTGTGAATGCTAGTTGAGAGCAACGGTGTCACTGTAAAGTTCGTCAATTAGTCGAAAATTCCGAGTCCAGTCACTGGCAGTTGGTGTGAAGTTGAGAGAAACAACAAGAGGTAACGAATGTAACGATTCGGATAGAAAACTTCTTGAAGAGACGAAAAATGCTGATCACCGTCGAGTTTTATGTGTCATTGACTCTAGCACAGCTCCGACGCTTATAGATTTCTATCATTCCTATACAATTTAGCCTGTTGTTGAAACACAAAGCCAGCTACATGCCAAAGGGTCCTTTACGGAATTCATTGTGGCAACCACGGTGCCATGCCATAACATGAGAGGAATCTTGGAGGAGTCCGAATCGTATGTATTGAGGATGCATAAAGTGATACTGGAACAAGGTGAAAAGCTGTAGATCTAGAAAAGCTGTTCGAAGAATGTGATGATGGTCGTGAAGGTACATGGAAGTCCTGTGAAAGCCTGAGGTGAAGGTGGCCCGCGACGGGCCCGGAGGTCCGAGCGTCTGCACGCGCCAAGCTTGGCTTCAGCTCCTGCTCAATTGCAATAAATATTGTCTGAAAGTACTTAAAGAATGCATTAGTTAGACAGTCATTCGATTCTAATACAGCAAACGTCCTACAACGCGTGAATTTGCTTCGAGCTTCTCATAGAGTAAGTAGTTACGGTTGCAGCCTCAGGGATGTGCTTAGGACAACCTAGACCTAAGCTTAGTGATACACAAGCTGTGAGGAAAACAGCGAAAATCGGATATAAGAAAAACGGACAACTCTCCCCGTCCATACTCTCGCCATCGTCCACTGATAGCGGCTCAGTAAGCTCAGTCAAGGATCTCGACGGGATCCCACCTGGGTCCAATTATCCTCAAACTGGGGTTACGCTAGATGCGAGCCTGTACGAGCAGAAAGCCTGAAATCATGTTCATCTTTAACCAGAAGTGCCACCTGACCCAAATGGCTTGGTAAACTGCTCTGAGCGATAGCACGATCAGCCGATCAGCGCTCAGCGCTCAGCAGTAACTGAGACGCCCGTTCCAAACTTCTGAACAGCTCGTTCGTTCGCCAACGTAGATGGAGGTTGGGTTGGAGAAGGTCGTCGAAGCACAGCGCAGAGCCATAAACAGACTGCAACCGCAGCACAAAAATGCTCAAACAAAATCGACCAGTTCAAGTTTGATGATCAGGTGGACCAGGACCGTCAGACAGATATTGAATGCAACTATATTCGTTCTCGGGCGCGTAAGCGCAAGCAAGCAGGAAGGCGATGAGTGTGGCACAACAGCAACGACAACACAGAATGATCGTGATACGACAGCGGGAACAACAAAGATGGGTGGAGACCGGAGGGTAAGAAGGGAAAGAAGGGGGAGGAAGCTAGGGGGAGGAAAAAAAGAAAAAAGGGAAACGCACGAACAGTGATAGCAACGGTACTGGAACAAAAAAAAAAGAGAAACATCTATCAGCTCGAGGCTTGACGGAAGAGGATGGATCATTAAATAGCAACAGTACTCACCTCAACCAAAAAAGAAAAAAATTCTTAATACTCCACTGCATCATCTTCATCTCCCTGCGGTTCTTCTCTCCTCTCTTTCTCTATCCTCGTCGACTCAGCCTCAGACTCCTTCTCCGCCTTCGCTGACCCATTGGCCTCACCTCCACTAGAAGTAGGAGCGGCAGCGTCTACATCCATAGACTCCTCTCCTTCCCCAGCAGGCGCGCTCACTTCCGGAGCACCAGCGCCCGTGCTAGCATCAGCACCGTCAGCAGCATCCATCTCGGCGTCATCGTTAGATGGTTGCTCAGTCTTTTTACGTGATTCCTCTTCAGCGACGCGTTTACGAAGCTGTTGAATCTCTGAGATGCCGGAAGAGCGTTCGGCTTTGAAGATCTCCCATTCTTTTTCTGCAGCCTCGTTCACCTGTAGAAGAATTCAACTTTGGGTAAGCATGTAAGATATAAGGTTGAGTATGATGAATGAATTACCTCGCGTTTTCGTTTTGAAAGAAAAGCTTCTTGGGCCGGGGTGAGGATGGCTGGGAGGTAGTACAAAGGCGGAGGATGTGAGCGTGGGGGTGGTGCTAGGGGGTTTGCCGGCGCTGATGATAGAGGTGGAGTTCCGTTCTCATCTCCCGGTATGTCAGGTATAGTATCAGATGTGAGAAGGAAATTGGATAGTAGGGGGAGGCGGGTTCGACGAAGCTTGTACTACGAGCAAGTGTCAATACGGAAAGTGGATAACAAAAAGAAATACGCGAAACATACGATGGAGTCTTTGAGCTGTAAGTCTTCTTCCTTCCGGTTCGCAGCTGTCTTATCCTTTTTAGCCTCTTCGGCTCGTCTTACAGAATCAGTCTCTTTCCGCAACTTGCTCTGTAATCTTTGCTCTATTAGATGTCTTTTTTTGGCCTATAAACCAAATCAGATTGAGTATACGTTAAACTGGAATAAGAAAAGAAAATTATGCTCACAGCTTCACTAGCATCACGCTCCTTCTCCTCAATCTTGGCCTTGTTCAGGGTGCCCAACACGAGACCAAACATGCTTTTACCGCGTTTTCGTTCTCTAGGACCTCCTTCCTTTTCCGAGTTCATGTCAATTCTTGGTCGGGCCTTGGTGCTTGTTGCCATCGCTGCAGGCCCAGTCGGAATTACCGGTGTCGATGTCGAAGCTGCCGTTTGCTCGTCCTTCTCTGTCGTAGCTACATCTTGCAGAGTTCTACAAATCAAAGGTAAGTTCTCGTTCATTAGTTCAGATAAAGGCAAAGGACGTACTCGTCAGTCGACATGATGAAGAAGAACTTGAGCTCGCTGCGGTCGACGTTGCAGAGATAGGTATAGACCGTGGGAAAGTTTATTTCGACCCGTCATATCGTTTTGCAATGGATCCTGCGTTCGTACTCACCGTCAGAGATGTCGTCTAAAACCGCCTCAAAGCCGCCCAAAACGTCGAGCTCAACGCAGGGTAAGAGCCATAGAGGCAGGAAACCCGCGCCAAAGCAGCCTGTACCCATCCCAGATCGTCTGAAACGCCTCTTCAATTCGCTGTGTGCGCAGATTGATGGGGGGCATTTCACCAATGCTATCAAGACATGCGACAAGAGTTTGTGCTATCTGTCTATTAAACTGAAAGACATATAATTAATTAGCGGCTAAATTCTATAGTTCTTCGACTCGATCCAAACGACAAGGATGCCCTACAAACGAAGCTATTTCTATATCTGCAGACGGAGCAGAATCTTCCCGCGTTAGAACTCAGCGAGAAGAGTGAACATCCTTTTGAAAAAGCGTACGCCTTGTATCGACTGCAGCGGGAGGATGAGGCTGCTGCGGTGTTGAAGCAAACCAAGGAGGATAAAGGCGCTGAGGATAGAGGAATTATACACCTTGAAGCACAGTTGGTAAGGATGCCGTTGTTTAGGTTATACTGGGTATCGTGTACTAAAACTTCTTCTATTCTATTCACCTAGAATTACCGTCAGGGATCGTATCAGACTGCGTACGATCTTTATGATCAACTATTGGACACCGCAGAACCTGTATGTTACGGTTACTCATTGTTATTCCAGCATGTAATCTCAGTCTATCACTCAGGGCTCAGAGGAACACTCAGATATTCTGACCAACCTTCAGGCAGCCCAACAACATCTTGACTTCATCAACACAGGCTACGGCCGCGCCCTCGACTCGCTCCCCACAACCCTGCGCAACACCATCGAGAACTTACCGCCACCTACGCAAACCTCGTCATCGACCGGCGCTCCGCTCGCTACTGCGCCTCCCACTGCGCGTGGAGACGCGAACAAAACGTCCGAGCCAGTGACGAAAAAGATTAGGATGAAGCGTGTACCAAAGGGTGTCGTACCGGGGGTTACCCCTCCGCCCGATCCAGAGCGGTGGTTGAAGAAGAGTGAGCGCTCCACGTTTGGGCAGGGGAGGAAGAGGAAAGGTGGGGGTGGTGGGGCTACGCAGGGTGTCACCCTCGATGCACCTGTCAGTGGTAGTGGCGGTGGTGGAGGCAGTTCCACAGGAGGAAAAAGCTCAGGTGGTAAAGGGAAGAAGAAGAAGTAATGCGTTTAGTCGTTATCACTAGTACTTTGTGAGTGATATACGTGTTTTCGCCTTTTTTTCGCTTATGATGCTGAAACCATACATAATCTGGCTGCAGGATAGTGTGTTGTTGTATCTAATCCAATCTAAAACTTCGAATCTCCTTCCTCGTGTATTCGGGCTTGTTCACCTGAGGTGTTCTGTGATCGAACAAACTTCGGTCCCATGTAACGTCAAGTGATGGAGACTAACCCTGCTGAGGAGTTTCCTATATCCATGAGCAACCTTTGGGTCATATAGTTCAATGCTATCTACACCACAAAATCTCCAACCAGTTTCTTCATATGCAAACTTGGGCCAAGCTATCTGACTTAGGCGTACAACAAATTTCTGTTTCTAAAACTAAAGACCTCATGGTCGCCACCTGGTCGTTTAACTTTATGCACCTTCCATTTCTTTTCAATTAATTGCCAAGACCTCCATCTCTTTTCACATTTCCCGGCCATTTTTTCCTCGCTCGCCAAACGAGGCCTGTGCGTGCAGAATAGATCGTCCGCGTTAATCGAGTCTCTCAACCCCGACAACTACACTACATTGGAATATTCTGGTGAGTCCTTCGCGTTTTTTATTCCTCAATTCGCGGTGCTGAAAGCGACATGCGCTGTGTAGTCGGGCTTGATCAAGGACAGCCCTTATTGCGCGCGCCTCCATTTTCTAACATAACACTCGAGGAATAGTGCTTCTTTATGAGCCATGATCAACCTCTATTGCTCCCAATCGTCTTCTTTTCAATCTCGATCATCACCTCCACTCCCCATCCACCCCTAGTCCAGCAATCCACCTGTCTACCTGGTGCGGCATTTGGTCACCAAGCGTTCTGGATTCACTTCACTGTGGCCATGCCTCGTCCGTCTACCCTGACACTTTCCGTTCGCCTCGCCATGTAATCCTAAGCTAACCGTAGTTTGGGTTCAATATCTCTTTTCAAGTCAGTCCGCCGTAACCCTACCCTTCTGTGGTACACTGACTGAAGCTTCCGAAGCCCCTCGAATCCACCCCTGCTTATATATATAAGCCAGCACTTCCACCACCTCTCCTCACAAAACTGATCTGTTCTGCTGGAAACAATGCAGACACGCATAAATCATTTCTTCTTCCTTGCTTTCTTAGCCCTATCGTTCTGCTTGACGGTCACCCTTGGCACGCCCATGGGCGACTTCAGTGACTTTGCCGACGCAGAGGCCGACGCAGAGGCCGACGCAGAGCTGTCGGACAGGAAAGTACTCGGTGTCATTGTCATTGCTCGGAATGGGGACCGCACAGAGTATTACCAAGACCCGATGACTTACCAGGGACAAAACACCGAATCGACTGCCCTCGGAGTTGTAAGTCTCTTTTCCCTTACCTACCCACCTCCCTGGCCCTGAATACTGACAATTTCTTCTCCCCTTCCTAAAGGCCGAATCCCACCAACTTGGCTCCCTTCTTCGCTCAATCTACCTCGACCCCTCCTCCTCTGACTATATCGATGGCATGTGCTCTGACATTGTTGACAATGAGGAAATCAAAGTCCGCGTCAAGAATGGTGGCGAGGGCACCGTCATCTTCGACTCTGCCATCGCCCTCTTGCAAGGTCTCTTCCCTCCCAACCCGAAGAACAGGATCGAATTAGCGAACGAGACGACTGTCATGGCTCCCTTGAATGGGTACCAGTATGTTCCGGTCGAGACTGTCGAGCCTATTAATGATAGGTCGTTGGAAAGTTGGACGGATTGCCCGGTGAGTGAAATAAAAAAACCTGCGGAAGATGGATGTAGTGCTTACAAGTGTTATTTTACTGCCTTTTTCAGGCGTTTGAGAAACATACCAGGGAGTTCTATGCGTCGGAGGAGTTCCAGAAGAAGGAGAGTGAAGCTGCACCTTTCTTCAGAGCTGTCAAGGACTTCGTCTTTGGTCGGCCGACTACGCTCGAGAATGCCGTAAGTTGCTTTATGCTTCTTTTAACTGCTAAATCGTCTCTCTGATCTTCATTTCTCCTTAGTACAATGTGAGTTGAGTTTTCTCTTCCGCTTGGAGCAAATCCTTACAAAAACAAACAGATCTTCGATTTCATAAATTCCCAGCTGACCCACAACAAGACCTATGCCCACCGACTTCCTCCCAATCTGATTGAACAGGCCCGTGCCCTCGCTAACTTCCACGAGAACGGTATTTTCTCTGACAAACAGACCAGCGGTATTGGAAACAGTGTGTATCCCCTTCCAAGCCCGAACTTAGACTAGGATTGAAAGACTTTCCCCTGCAGTCGCTGGCCGTACGATGCTCCACACCATCCTTAGATCCCTTGAGCGTGTTGCTTTCAACGATGACCCTCTCCAGTTCATGCTCATCGAGACCGGATATCAGCCCTTTATTTCGTTCTTTAACGAGGTTGGCGTCGTCAAGGAACACCCAGAGCTGAAGGCTATCCGTAAGTCTTTGCGTTCCGACGTCACGCTTATTATTTTGTGATGCTCATGTATGAACATAAAGCCGACTATGCGTCTGCATTGGCCATTGAGCTACGCCGAGGATCCCCTCCCGACCTCCGTGACTTCCTCCGTTTCAAATTCAAGAACGGTACTAGTGGATTCAAGACGATTTACGTCTATGGCCACCACGCCGATATCGCTCTCACTGAGTTCATCTACAAATCGAAGGTCGGTGTCTTCGCGTGCCCTCAGTAGGCTCTCCTGTCTAACGATGCCTTTCTTCGCATAGGGTGGTGTCATCAGCAGCAACAAGCAATGGGCTGAAGTCTGCGGTAGACGCAGGTCCTCCTTCGTCGAGGACCTCTCTTTCGCCGCCAGGAATCAGTCCGCATTCAGCATCGCCCTCGCCTTTGCCGCACTCATTGGGCTCGTCGTCCTCTTAAGGCTCGTCAGGAGCACTCGCCAAAAGATTAGAAATGCTCGCCGTGTGCGTCTTGAAGGCCAGGAACAGGTAAGCAGAACCTCATATGTCGACGAAAATAGCCTTTTGGTTGGTGATACCAGGTGGTATGGATGGAATTTGAGCAACGAGCAGGCAGCGGCTCACTATGCCTTCACTGATGCGCCGCTTGTGTCTGACTGATTACTTTTGGTTGTACTTTGGTCTGCCTGTTGGTCCGACGTGACTAACGATGTTCAACCTTATGAAAGCAGATGCTTAACGTTTCCACTGCTGAACCTGAAAAGATCCGGGCTGTCTAAATCGGTCTCGGTAATTGGCATTATTAATCATCGTCCGTGTAGCAAAGGATACTACCTGTAATTTGCAGTACGGACCGGTTTACTCAAACTCTTTACTTCTATGCAGGGGAAATGGCATTTGACTCTCAAGTAGCCACGTGAATTTCTGCATGTATATATATATTCTTTCCAATACACGATCTATTTTAGCTGCTTCCGCCACTGCTGGGCTTTATACCGGTAAAACTGGTAGGTGAAAGATGAGAGTATGCAACTGTATTCTGCAAAATGCAATATTGTGGCAGAATACATGGAAAGATGCTACACTTAACTCATTCTCTTCACAAGATAGCAATCAACAATAAGTGTGTACACGATCTGGGACCAAGGGCAAGATATGTAACATTACATTTAGGTCATGTGTGTGGAAGCTCCTGACTGGCTGTTTGCATTCTCTCCAACTTCATTAATTCTTCACGACGACCAGCAATCTGAGGACTTTCCTGTGCAAGCTCCTGGCAAATCTTTTGTCCATCTTTCCCGTGGATACGCAAGTTTGAGAAGATTACAGATAGAATATCTTCTTTCAGTCCACGCACGAGTTCATGGTCGATAGCGAGTGGGACGTTGTCTGCGAAGCGTTTGTGTGCCACTATCAGAGTCAAATAATTGTTGATGAACGGAGGAAATTGGTTGATAAGAAGGAAATGTACAGCCTTGGAAGTATGCTCGAACCTCTGCAATGATGTTCAGTGCGGGTTCCATCTGGTCCGGAGGAAGTAATTTGACGAAATCTGCGGCTCGTACGCCGTCAATCCCAAGCTCAACAAGGGCAGATAATGCTGTCGTTATAGGAGAGGTGGTCTGCCCAAAGGAGGCGCTACTCGAACCAGGTGATGCCCTGGAATTAGTCGGACGCTTGTGATACATTTCCAACGTCTTAAGAATGTCAGTATTCAAATTCGTGGTACCTCATGAACCTTTGTAATACTTCAAGAATTTGTCCTTGTAGTCGGAAAGATAATGAGCATTCAATGTAAACGGACGCGCTTCGAGGGAGATCAGCCACTTCAAGCTTTTCTCCGCGGCTTCAAATGAGACTTGTCATAGATGATGTTCCCGAAGGGCTCGTTGCGTGCTTGGCCGAGAGTTATATACTAATCGACCAGGTGCTCAAGGAAGCACGAAGGGTCTGTGGGCGCCGCAGCAAGGTGTATGACATAGAAAACTTGTTGGCTCCGGGTATATAGGAGAATGGACGCAGAAGGTCAGAGTCGTCCCCAAAGAAGTATTCGATGCGGAAAGAGGGTTGGAATTTTGTTTCTAGCTCTGTTCTGAGCAGTTGCCGCCTGTCTCATAGAGTTGCGAAGAAACCTAAAAATGAAAAAACTTGCAACTGCATACACATGGCAACGAGCGCCATGGAAAATTTTCAAGGTGATGATTCACGAGGGAAATCGATTTCAAGAATGGCTGGATACAATTACACGCTAGAAAATTACACTGCGAAAAATTCAGAGAGCGATTTGCAAATCATAGAGAATAGACTTACGAGTAGAATACTACAAGAAAACCCCCGAAAACTATGATAAGTCCATATTTGACTCCCCGGGAGGACTTGGAAAGCATAATGCATTCTCCTCTGCACAAGCTTCTTCGTCATCTTCGTTCCAATCACTCAACGTCTCCCACTCATTTTCAAACTCAATATCTATACTCAGCTCAAATTGTCCGTCTCCCTTCTCCGTCAAAGGCATAAACGACGTCAGTGGAGGCGCCGTCATCTGCGTCGAAGAATTGTGCGATACAGGTTGTACCCAGCGACGTTCTCGAAGTCGTTTATGTCGCTCTCGGTCCTCTTCTATCCGTTTGAATATCTCTTGACGAGGAAGAGGGGCGAAGGGTTTTCGAACGGTAGGTGCATCATTTTCGGAGTCTTCAGAAGGATTTTTTCGGCTCTTGATGGCATTGAAGACAGGATCGATGATTTGTGGGTCCAAGACTCGTTTGGAGCGCCAACTTGCGAGAATCTGCATCAGGTGGTAAGAAAACGAGTTAAAGCATAGAAAAGAATTTGAGCTTGAGAACATACCTGTTTGGTGCTGACGAGATTAGGTAGTCCTTCTCTTCCTGCTGGTACGACGTTCTCTACAATTTTCTCCAGATCCCTCGCGAGGAAATCGACGTATAGACTGTTGACAGAAGATTCCGATTTTCCAACTGAGCTGGAGTGTGATTTGACTAGAAGACATGTCTCGCATAGCGAATCAAGAAAGTAGAGTACGTTGATTCGGGAATTAATTGATCCCTGTAAAAGAATAAAAGTCTGCTTTGAGAAACGTAAAAATTGAGATCATACCTTTTGACATTCCTCTACAATACAGTCCCAAATATCTTCTCCGCACGAAGAGAAAAACTTCACCGCAAATGATACAACTTTTGTGATTGACTGCTGTGAACTGGCGCATGAGTGACCCCTTGATTGAGAAAGATGATTTCTGTGAAGACAGCGGATACTCACGCAGTGAGTCGACGCAGAAGTGCCAGAAATTGCATTCGAACTTCAAAAGGATCCATAAACAAAGACGTAGATGAAAAAAGGTGACTGTGATGGCGGTGGAATGAGACTAGAGACGCGTCGTGTTTACTGGATTGCTCTCTCTCTTCTCCCACGACCACCAACTACCTTCGTACCTTGTTTTCCGCTTTAAAGGGTCGCAATAAACTGCTTTGATATGGCTGAATTGCAAGGTCTACTATTAACGAGTCGAATAAGATCATTGGGCCAACTATAAGCCAGGTTAACGCTTAGCGCTAGGTCCTTTGCCCGTCACCAAACCGCCAAGCGTCAAAGTCATACATATGCAAAAGCTTCTCATCTAGCTCGAAAAACTCTCTTCTTACAAATCCTGCTCAAGTCTCAAGTACAGAACTTAGATCTGGTACGATTTTTACCTTGTTCAATTACTCGATCCGGGCACTTAAAATAAAACCATTCAGGCTGGCAAGCATTGAGAGCTTTGAAGTCCTGCATGTTACACGACGTCTACATCGATACTTAAGAACATTTAGACTTCATTTACCTCTGACCAACATCGTGTTTGAGGATTTACGTGCCGTATTATCATATCTCCATTCTTGTCATGTTTCTTGTCGATGAATTTCTTGCAAAATGCTGAAGTACCCTTTTTTGTTGAAAAAATAGGTGATTTGGCTGACTCTCAGTCGTTCATAGCAAGGGATACCCTCATTTACTAACATCGCACTTGCTCTGTTCTGCTTTGCTTCGCCAAACTTGCGAGGTCATCAGATTCTAGAAGGCTCTGCATTCGCGAAGGTAATACAACAAGGACATACCTATTTTCCTCTTCCTTGGATGGATATTCGTGATCTTACTGAAGATCGTCGTGGAATGGTGGGTCTCTTCTTGGAAGGCTTTGTAAAGATATCGGTTCTAATCACGGGAAACTGTTCAGTCTAGAACACTGTTTACTGCCGTCGAAGTGAGAGACAGTGGCCTACGAGTCGACATCAGACACTGAAGCTCTGTGCTTCGCAACGTTGGATGCTCCGATAGGAACCTTGGAACTCCAAGATTTGCGACTCTGGATATTTCTGATACAATCACCTTGGGCTGAAAATATTCACTGGAACTCGGCGGTGATATTTGTACCGAGATCGTCTGGACACACCTCAAGGTCTGTCTCACGTGTTTCTTTTACTCTTTTTTATCATTCCTTCCACTGAAGATGATTCCAGTCCTTGTGTACACGTATGAACCTGCTCAATGTACGTGTACAGACTAATCACTTCTTAATCTTGGAAAGACTTATCCACATGCAAGGCTGTTGCTAAGCTTACTCTATCGAATCCCTAAACTGCTCATCAAAGTCCAAGTTTAGCCTCGGCCCAGGTCTCCTACTCTTTTTTTGTACTCATGCACGGTGCTCACTCAATTGTCTGGATTCTCAGCAGAACTTGAGCATTCTGTGGGATATATCTATCTATCCTTTCTCGAAGTGGTATGCTTGATCAGTTGTCACAACTTAAAAAATTGGATATAACGGATTATGAATTACTCTAGGCGCGTCCAATGCCTTTGTCATTGAATTTCGTCGTACTCAATCGCGTATGACACGTGATGAGAACATTGACAATTGCTACAGTGTCAGTAACATATGTAAACAAAGCAGTCTCCTCGGACCTGGGCTATTCAGCCTTTTTCGCCTCATCGAATAAGTAAGCAATTTTGCATTCGTTCTTCGCCTCTCTCACCTTTTTCTCCTCAAGCCCGAATTCCCCAAAGAGCTCACTTTTTCCAAGCCTGATTCCACGATTTGAACGATGTTTTCATTTTACCGACCCGTCATTTGCCCGTCATGAACGCGGTTCTGGTGGGCCGGGTGGTTCAAACATACGCACTAGTATGATGTATCATGTTGAAGGGTCCCTTCTAGGAATTGGGTAAGTAATTCAGCGGGTGGTACTCTGTGGTACTGTTAGTGTGTTTCCTTCTGTCCCATGGATTGAATTGTAAAATGTTTTGAGTTTTTAGCAGGGAGAAACGTTTGATGGGTGAGATATACATATGTAAGTATGTAATTCTTTTTGGTTTCATTTTTTTTGATAAATTTGTTTCGCCTGTTTTGCTCGGGAAGGTATGTCGATTATTGCCAGTAAGCCGGGCCAATAGGAGGATGCGATATACATAGGAGATGATAAGCTGATGGTGGCGGACGCGACATGCCAGACCGAGACTGAGCGCAGGGCTTATTAGCCCTCGTCTATGTATGTATATATGTATGTTACTTTCATTTGGCTATGTAGCCCGACACAATGACTTGCGCTTAGGAGGGCTATCATTGATTTCTCTAGTTTTTATTCATTTCAATTTTGGCATTGAATGATCGTGCTGATGAAGACAAGTTGGTTTTTCTTGTTCTTTGTAGGTTTGCAGGGAACTTCAATTACTTGCCGCGCTCGCGACACTCCGTGACCAAGTAGCTATGTAAGTGTACGTATTAGCACAGGATACATGTGGGTCCAAGTTGTGCACATCTACACCAAGCCAATTTGTTTTCCTAAACAGGGCGTCTCGTCATTCGTGTCTTCCGTGCCATAGACTCGGACATGAAGAAGTTCCAAGAGCTCTCCCGCTCTTGCTTTCTTCTAGTGTGATCATTCAGTGAAGTTGTGTAAACTTCCAAATCTATTATTTATTTGACTGAAGCTCGTCGTTTCTTTTGTGGTCGGATCCGTGTTGGATTTCTGAGCCGCTTTGACAATTCTCCGCTTCCTTCGATCTCCTATCCGAGCCTCCTGTCCGCTTTCGCTATTCTTGATGGTACTAAAGCTGATTCTTTTTGTTCGAAGGTGCGGCTCGACGGATTACAATACATAGGAGCAGGAAGTTCTTCTGAAATAGGAATTGCCAGTGCAGGGAGATATCAGATATTCCTTGTTCGTGTGTTTTTCTTCCTTTCGGTCTCGGAAGGTTAGGGGGATCCTTTGACGTTAATACAACGAATGTCCTTGAACATGTCGATTCGCTCGTGTTTAGTTGGGTTGTCTGGGTCGAGGCAACTCTATTCGCGGATCCGTTCAGTTCATGATTCTAGACGTATGTACGCAGTGATTATCGGGCTATTTTGAGCCGGTACCGCGATAGCCCTGGTACCAATCTTCTCGAGCTCGAGTAGTAGTGTCCCCGGGCCCCCTGTGCTTCCTCACCTGTTCCTCACTAATATCTATTATCTGGACGGGTTCCGAGATATCCGACGTTTTTTGGTCGTGACTCGAGCTCATCCCTCGTGCCTCCGTTGCAATTAAGTTCACTGTGCTCATGTGCACTCAAGCTTCATCATCTAGTATTCACTTAAAGAACCCTTCGAATCCATATTGGATGTTTCACGACTTCACATGGGGTCAGTTGACGGTCAGCTGTTATCGCAAGGCGGGGGAACTGAGTCTTACATAAGTCTGACAAATACTACCGATACAGGAAATTTCCCTTCTTTAATTGGCTTTCTACCACCCACTCACTTCAGGAACTCGTTATCTCTTTCCTCTACGAATAACTTCCATCATCATAATATATCTTGAGGATTCTTGATATCACTTTCTGAGCGAGCTTCGGGCTCAAAGACAGCTAATAAGAGCCAGTAGTGAGTACCTAGCATATGCTCGTGATTATTAGTGCCATGTGCTCGCGTGCTCATCTTATTACTAGATAATTCTTTGAGGCAAATTTCATACTTCAGCCGACTATCTGTTCGCATGCTGTCATCTTTCTAGTGAGCTCTTAAAGTCAAGCGCAATCATCAGTCAAATGCCTCTCGTTGCCTATCGTGACGCCTTGCCTATCGACCTTTGGGACCTTATTCGTGGTTCCTTGGACGCAATGACCGGCTTTGTGTGGTATCTGACAGCGTTTCTGGCCTCGAGCTCGCTGCTACCTAACCATGGAAGGAACCTGGGAGTACAAGGAGTGGCTGGGCAGTATCTGTTGGGATTAGGTGAGACATCGAACGCTTGGCAACGAATGGAAGCAAAACTGACTCCATCCGCGTATCAGGAATTGGGGACATTACTGGGCAAGTTCTCTTGAATCTAGGCTTGAATAGCTTTTTCTGAAGGGTCATGTTGCTGTAGACCCGTGGTGGAAACCAACATGATGGTGGGTCGAGTGTGCTGCAAGGACGAACTTGAAGGCGGAGATTTATTACCTTGTTTTTCCGTTTTTCACAGGGATACGCAAGTTTGGCGCAGACAGACACAGGGCTGCACATGCGTCAGCGAAGTCGTGCATTCATCATAGCTGACGAATCGGCACCTTCGAACCGAATCGTTTTCATCAATGCAGGTGAGCGGCTCGTTTGTTGACTTGAACTTTGTTTTCTTCTTCTGTCGGCGGGAGTAAATGCGTAGTTGGTTTTCGAAGTCTCGGTAGACTCCTGGCGCCCTTCTGGGCCCCAAGTTGTTGTTCATCTTCATCTCGATCGCTTTTTCATCCCGGGGAGGGAGGGTACCATATGACAACTTTCCCATGCTGCGTTCTAATCCTGGGGATCAAAGCGCTTACTTGACATATTGCCTGCGTGAGGCATCGGCTTCTATCAATTCACCGAGATCATAGGACCTGTCTTCATGATTCATTAAATTCTATTCGAGCAGTCACAAGATTTACTAAACTTGATATGTTTTTTCTCAATACAGACATAGCTATGGGTGACACGGGAGTCCGGCGTTCAATCGTGTCTAATCTAACTTCCTTGTTCCCCGGAATTTACACGAACGAGAACATTGCGTTTGTGGGGACCCATCAACACTCCGGTGTTGGCGGTTACTTAGAAAATCTCCTACCGCAAATTACTTCCCTCGGTTATGTAGCAGAGACTGCTGAAGCTATAGTCACCGGGACTGTTCTGGCTGTGCAGAGGGCTCACGCGAGCTTGGCACCCGGAAGCTTAGGCTTAGGAAATACTACCGTGCTGAATGCGAATATCAACAGGTCCCCATCAGCGTATCTCGCCAATCCTGCAGAAGAGAGGGCAAGATATCAATATGATCAGGATAAGGATATGACAGTCTTGAGGTTTAACGATGCCAATGGGAACGCTAGAGGTTTGATTAGCTTTTTCGCTGTGCACGGTACCAGTCTTTACGAGGTATTTTCTCCTCTATTTTCTCGTTGAGTTTGATTTGATAACGCTCACTCTATCGGCGATTGTAGAACAACACACTGGTCAGTAGTGACAATAAAGGAATGGCTGCCTATCTTTACGAAGGTATGATAGACAGAACTCTATCTTTCCTGTCAAACTTAATCACTCATTTGTTTGTCAAAGCCATGGTGGAACCTTCATCGATGCCCGGAAATGCCACTTTTATCGCAGGGTTCACTCAATGTAAGTGCAAAGATAGTCCCGCCTGTACATGAATCTTAACTCAACGTGTTCTCTTTTATAAGCCAACGTGGGTGATACCAGCCCTAATACGTGCGTCACGAGCGTCTTGCTCCTTCGTTGTATGAATAATAATGACGCCCTAACTGAATAGGCTGGGTGCATTCTGTGAGAGCCCTGGCCAGCCGTATGACGGCATGGCTTGTGATTTCAATCACTCGACTTGTGGAGGTACTGTTGAAGATTGTCATGGACGGTAAGTAAAATTCGCCGTGAGGCACACAATACATTGGGAGGGAACAACCATCTAATTATTGGTTTTTTACCCATGTCAGTGGTCCCGGGTTCCGTATTTCGGATTTCGAATCCAATAGGCTTATTGGTCAGGCGCAATTTGAAGGTGCTCAGACGATTGTGAACGGCCCTCTCTCTACTGTGAGTGGGGCTGTGAGAAGTGTCCATATTTATATGGACATGTGAGCATTTGTTCCCCGGCCCTGCGTCAGCATGCTTTGTTAATGAGATTCTATTTGGTTTAGGGCGAACCATACCTTCACTTTGCCGAACGGTACTTCCGTACAAACATGTCCCGCGGCGATGGGTAAGAACCTTAGAACACTTTTTTCGGCAGCGATATGTTGCTGACCTTGACCAAAACAAGGCTTCTCTTTTGCGGGTGGGACAACGTCAGCCACGTTTTTGCCGCTCTCTAAGCGTTTCTGATTGATGGTGGTGATTACTCGCAGTGATGGACCCGGCGCCTTCGACTTCATTCAGGGAGACAATTCATCTAACACCCAGTAAGCGTTGTCTTCGAATTTCTTGAACGGCGCTTTTGTTTATGCATATCTTTCTTTGATCATCAGAAATCCATTCTGGGAAATCGTCAAAGGTTCTGGTCTTCGTACATTCTCTACGAAGAGGAGCTATTCATTTATCGCCTATACGGCGCCGTTTTCCTCACAGACTTCGTCACTCCCGCGCCTTCTGCAGCCCAAATCGCGTGTCAAGATCCCAAGCCTATCCTTCTGAATACTGTATGTTTCCCTTGCGATGACATCGGTTCCCCTTGAGAAGCTAAGCAAATCGGACAGGGTTACGCACATCTTCCTTACGAATGGTCCCCCAGTACAGTGGATATCCAGATGCTCCGTGTCGGGAATTTTGGTCAGTGTTACACTCCACTACTCTAATGAAACCCTATCTTAATGATGAAATGACAACTTCGCAGTCATGTTGATTATGCCGGGTGAGTTTTGACGCTTTGGAAATTCCGTCTTTTTCTCAGGAAATGCAGTTCTAACGCTGTTCTTTCCGCAGGGGAATTGACCACCATGTCTGGAAGAAGAATACGGTCTGTTCCGTTAATTAACATCGAAGCTCTGCTGTCGCTCACATGTTCTCCCCCCTCTCCGGCTATTCTTGTCTTGTTTTTTTTCTTGTGTTCTTGTTCTCGTTGTGTTCACATGCGGTACGGCGACTTACGGCAACTTCTCACATGCCTGCAGGGAGGCAGTTCGTGCTGAGTTGATCTCTTCGGGGGTTTTGGGAGACGATGCATATGTCGTTATCGCTGGCCCTGCGAATACCTATGCACACTACGTTGCTACCCGCGAAGAGTACGGTGTTCAAAGATATGAAGGTGCCTCGACGATCTTTGGGCAATGTGAGTTCGTCGGAACTTGTTTTCACTTTTGATCGCCGTGCCCTCGTTGCGGAAATCCCTCTGTTTTCCTTATCCGTGATAATTCGCATCTCACATTCCAATTATACAGATACTCTTGAAGCCTATATCGACAAGTACACTAGTTTGGTTCCCTTCATCGCAGATACCGTGACTGGCACGCCGGCTTCTGATGCTGCACCTGCTGAGCAAACTTCCAAGGCAATTTCCTTGCGGGTATGGGGTCTTAAGTCGGTCGTAGATGGCCTATACTTACACTGATCATATAGACTGGTGTGGTGTTCGATGCGCCTCCAATTGGCCAGAGCTTTGGTCAAGTTCTTACTGACGTGAGTAACACCCCGTATCAAGCAGGAGACACTGTGTTCGCTACTTTTGTTGGGGCGAACCCTAGGGTAAGTAGTCATCTTTCTGGGTTTTTTCAGCTAGTTCTGAAGTATCGAGCATTCAGAATAACTTCCGACTCGAGGGAACCTTCCTCTATGTTGACCAACTGGTTTCTGGGGAATGGACGCCTGTCAGATCCGATTCTCATCCTTCGACTGTTTATCAATGGACTAGGACAGACACGGTGCGCTGAGCTTTTTTATTCTATGATTTCTGGAATGTCATAAACTGTCATTCTAGATTCTTGGCACTAGCACCGTGAATATCTCTTGGTGCGTTTTGCTCTATAGCATCTATTATGGTTAGTTCGGATCCTAATCATTCGATTGTTTCTAGGACTATTGAGGATGGCACTTCGGGTAAGCAAAGTTCATTGTACCTACACGTCATGCATTCTGAAAAGACGCTCTTCAGCTGGAACATACCGTTTGCGTTATTTCGGAGATTCTAAACCACTTATCGGATCGATTTCTGCCTTCACTGGTACTTCATCGAACTTTACAGTTGCTTGATTCTACTTCCCGCTATGCCGCCTCCGAGCTGAGAAGCACGTCGGAGAGGACTGTAGGATGATCCTTTTATGGGCCAATTATTTCATGACTTCCAGTTCTTGACTTTCATTTGAGGCATTCGCCGTTATCAATGACAGACTATATACGTATATCTACGTATATCAAGTTACTTAACTCCGATTATCCATATTAGTCTTGCCTCGAGGTTAACATGAGTCTGGTGAGCGCCCCGTGCCTTCTGAACGGGTTCTCAACAGCACCCCCCTCATATACGATCCACTGAACTACTAGTCCATACACCTTACTCCACGCTATGTTTCGAAATCTAGCTAGTCAACTTGCCGCTTCTTCCGGCACTGGAGAGAAGAAGTCAATGTCACCTACGTTGAGGTCTGATATCTACACTTCCGTAGATCTGGCCAAGTCTTGGGTCAGCGGTGGTGGGGGAGGGGGTCAAGCTGGGGATGGTGTATCTTATGGTCCTATTCTGGCCATCATTCAAAAACACTTTCCCGAGACCAAGATAGGGTTGGATTCTATTGGGAAGACTGAGAGTGAAGTCGCTATAGTTGTGAGCGGGATAACAAATATGGTGTTGGAGATGAGTAAATGGGAAGCGTTGGCTGGGGCTATGGCTACCCGTACTTGGGTAGACACACTAGTCAATGCTTATACCAAAGTACCACAGGGGTCGAGGAGGGATATGGTCGCTAGAGGAATCACGAAAGGAATCAATCAAAATACAGATGTGTCTCTGATGACCAAAGACTTCACGGCAAAAGTTCAGATCATATCTTGCCTAAAGAGTCGTAAGTCCATACTAGTCAATTCCTTTTATCTTATGACGTGGTGGTGCTCACGAACCTTGAACTTTGTATGTTATATTTTAGTTAGCTCCAGAATTTATGGCGCGGGAAGCGAAGAGGCTAGACAGGCGGAAGCGACGTTGAGTTCGAGGTTCATTTAGTTTTCTTTTCTTTCTTTTTGTGTCACGGGAACGAGAAAGTACTATTGGAATAGCAATGTTTGTATTTCGCGCCGAGACAAAAGCTGATTGTGGGTACATTGTATTGGGAAGCTACATGTAACGTTTTAGTTGTGAGAATATCTAAGCTATCAGATAAATTATGCGAGACAGGTTATCGAAGTGAGCAAACTCAATTGGGGTATATGGGTTGTATCATAGCATTAACTAGAAATCAAGCGTCGATGATTAGCTCCATTGCTAGACTCCCCGCAATACGAATTTCACATACCATAGAACATAAATAGGGAAATCAACGACGCAACGACACAATTAATTACGTTGGTCGAGGCATATTTTGTTGACATATCTTCACATTGTTGTATACGGCGGCTGTAAGAGAACGTTAGTATATACATATTATCAGCCGAGGGTGAATAGACTCACGTAGTTGGAATGCAAAGAGAAATGGCTTGTAGTCGGGGACAGAGTATCGGAGCTACCGCTATCGTCACCGTAGGTACCGTAATGGTCAGATCCAGGGCTGCCCGCAGGGAAGGACGTCCACCCTTCGTGTCTTGAGAAGTTATAGTAAGACGCTTCCGCCTTGTCGTCGAAGCTCATCATGGCAGACAATTCGTCGCCACTGTTGTAGTCAACAGAAACAGGGTAGTCGATTCCGTAGCCCTGGCTGACGCCGGCGGACTGCTGAACAGATTCGATCCCGCTCACGGATGTTATGGTGCTAGTAGCCGGAGAAGAGTGTAGAGAGGGGGACGCTGCCGTTGAGGGATAACGGAATTTGTACGTCGCCGAGAAGATTAGACTGGGATCACATTGCGACCCTTCTTTATATATCTCTTGGTAAATGGTGTACTTCGTAGGATCTGAACGGATGTTTCATATATTTATTGAAGGAGGATAGGAGAGCTGCAATTTACCTGAACTATCGCAGATCCTCGACCAGAAACTTGGTACCAAGGAAGTAGTATAAACGTAGGCACCGTGTAGATCAGTCGACGAATCAGCAATCTTTAAAGCCGTTCGTTCTTGGTGGATCTTCGAATCGTCCTTGTAAACCGTGAAGTACGACTGTGCCATGAGGGAAGCGTCGACAGTAGGGCCAAAAGCAAGGGTAGGGTCAATAGATCGTATGGGTCGGGGATCCTGCGAAGTACCAATGATGGTGGCATCGGAGGCGCTCGTGGAAGGTTGCCTATGCTCATCAGAGGAAGAGGGGTACGTCGTCGAGCGCTCGGGTACAATGTGAATAATGTACGTGACAGGTGATGCCGTCCCCTGTAAGCTTGCACTACGGGAGACAGGAGAGTTCGGTAAGGACGTATCACTTGATGAGTCTAGCATCGACGGTGAGAATCCATAACGAAGTAGTGAGCTGTAGTGCGAACGGTTTGATATAGGCGCTCCAGGTCGACGACAGGGAGAGAGCAGACATTGGACTATATCATAATACGAGAATGTTAAGAGGGATGAGAGCGGAGGGATCGTATATGATACTAACGTTTTTTACCCCCGCCACAGGTATCTCTTAATTGTTGTAGACGACTTCCAACCTGCTTTGCGCTGCGGTACTCGCCCGTCTTCTGGTAAATGTATTCGGAAATGAATCTGTTGCGCATCGGGAACCTTGATAAGAAGCGCCGAAGGATTAGCACGATGAGCATGATACCGAATAAGCACAAAGGATACATACCGACCAAGAAGTCTAGTCTCCCTAGAATCATCAGGCTGGTATCGAGCAAGACCTATACAGGTTTATATGATTAGTCTCAAAGATAAAACGATAAACAGCAATAGATACTGACCCTCTAGCAAGGCAGCTTCAAGCTCGGGAGGCCATACCATTTTACCTCCCTTCAATGTTTTCCAACTTTTTCGACCTTTGACAACGGATTGAAATACTTCTTCCACACCCGCATCATCAACGGTGTCGTTCGAATGCGACGGAAAGTCGTTGGAGAGTCTCGGAGAAGGCGAAGAGGAACTCGAAGACGAAGAAGAAGCTAGGCTTTCTGGGCAATAATGACGCGAGTATGCCATTTCTCTTGAAGCGGAAAGAGGAAACTGTCCTGTAGGAGAGACGCGACTTGACAGAAAACAAGGTGCGGTAGAACGGGGCAGGATCGACTATTTAAATTACCGGAAGGATGATCTGTTTTGTGGCCATGAATAGACCTTCCTCGGTTGGAGATACGAGATCTCGAGATTTTGAAAAGCCTTCCGTAAGTCTAGCACAGGAGTGACTTGGTCTGTTCTGCTTAGGCTAGAACCCTGAGCTAGACGCCAGGCTCGTGAGTATTACTTCGAAATGAGTAATCTTGACAGTTGAACCCCCCCCCAAAGAGGCGGTGATGCACACATTGCACCTTACACGGCCCTCAGGAATCATTTTGATTCGTCGAGTCGGGCTTGAAAAGTTGGGACAAAAGCGAACTCTTCTTGCGATGTCTTCGTAAGACATGGAAACCACGCCGATACAATGCTGTCTGCTCTTGGAATTCTTATGAACGCTTGCCAACAGCAGTTCAACAACAGTTGTACAAGCCAACCAACCCAAGCGTGCGTACTTGATGGTAAGTGGTTCGAGTAACGAGTTTCCCAGCATGGTTTACGGCGAATTCAATGAATTCAATCACGTGGCAGGACTGATTTGCCGTGGTCAGTGGAAGGAGATTGGCTCGGACCACGATCGCATTACTATCTAATAGAAACGGCCGAGGAGAACTTCCGATTCGTGCAGACTTGGACGCATTTGCAAGAAAATAATTTAAAAAAAAGGTATGTTCGGCAATCATGGTGGAAGTTGGAAAACCATATGTTCTCTTGTTAATTCTCCGAGGGCCGGGTAGTTTGCTAAGACTGGCTTTGTTTAAAGCAGTCCCACTTGGTGGTATGTACACTCTCTGCGGGACTCCAATGCAGTACAGCGGAGGTGAACGAACGCCGTGAGATGATTCAGGTACTACAGCCGCAAATCTGCACGAATGTGCGAGAGACGAGGGGCGGGTCGTGTAAACCACTGGTTCGGATTGATGAAGAGATTGTACGACTTACCATCTGGTGGACCATCAAACATTTCTTCAGATGAAAAGGCTTGATCTGCCAGCTTGGGGTCCTTCCAGATAGATCGGAGCAAAACCCAAAAACCCTTAATTGCTCGACTGATGAAGTGAGATGCTGGGCTTCTTGGGGTAGAGTCTATCTCATGCATTCTACAGTTGCTGCATTAGCTAGATATTGATGTCCGGTCTCTTGACAGGACTAAAGAGTTCGAAGGTTCCATAAGCCGTGTCATAAGGGAAAGATGCGATATCAGACGAATTCAGTGATATAATTCCTGACAGGCGCAGACAAAAGGGGAAGGAAAGGATGTAGATCTTCAAGTCATCAGACTCTGAACATCGGTGCTAATAGCTTGGTTTCTAGTACTCACCGTTTTGGCAATCAACTCCATCCCTAGTATTTCCTAGCGACTCCACTGTGAAACAGCAAGAAAGCAGCCAATTTGGCAGAAATCTAAGCGAACAAGAAATAACACCATATCATCGCGAAAAACGAGGAAAAAAGGGATATATTAGGAGGAGAGATAGAAGACTCATTGACGTCGAGAGCAAGCGGTTGTGTGAGCGTTATTGGTTCATAATTCGATGAGATCGGAAATGAAAAAAACAAGATCGCATCCGAATCCCAATACCCGAAACTTTATTGTTGAATTGTTGTTAATTTCAGAGCTGAGCTAGATGAAAGTCACCAGACTAAGTATTCTGAAGAAATGATGGAAGAAAAGAAGAAAAGTACTAGTAATACTTTGTATAATCATATTCGCACTGAGACACGGACAAGGCCGTTGCAATTGAACTACAGTGAAAGCTAATAGGTGAACGATCCACACGTGGGTAAGTTCGGTGCTTTCGGGATCGGCCGGCAAAAATGCCGTAATCCCCGGCGTCTCCTGGAGACATCCGGCTACGCAAGCGAGAGCACGTGTATGAAATGTCACTTTGACCCGTCAGCAACCCGTCCTCCAACTACCACCCCAATACCAAGTCCTTCAGCGCTTTTGGGTCGACTTTACTAAACAAGTTTTAATATCTTATAAGTGAGTATTGACTTACTATATATTGATTCATCTTCCCGCCTCATTACATTTCTTTAGGTAAAATCTAAATTCAAGGGCTGGCTTGCGCCGTCATGTTTGAGCCATTAATTTGAAGGGATGTCCGGGATGTCCTAACTAAGGACGCTTGTGGCTGCAACACCCTATCTCTATTCGTACATCTCCAGAAAGGTATATGACTACTTTTTCCCTTAGTCAATTTCTTAGGGGGTTTTGGTTTTGGAAGGGATGGACTCGAGTAAGTCGAATTGATCCATGAATAAGGCCTAATCTAATTCGTAGACGCCCGTCACATACTTACCAATAATAAGTCCGTATGACCCGCACTAGGGAAGGGCTGGCGTCGCACAAATGCTCGTCCCTGAGTACTATGTCTTGACCAGAGTGAACTTGAAAGGGGACCCCTTAATGCGTTGTGTTGAGCATCCCGCCGCCGCAGTCTTGGACTGAGTAATCCTGTCATCGACTACATAAGTCGACTCGGGGCCCCCCTTGGCAAAGACCCAATTTGTCGTTATCGTTGACTCACCAGTCGAAGCATGATACATATGCACCTGAGAACTTCAATTAACGAAGAACCCATTCAAAGATTCTCCAGCCTATAGGAAAAAACCGATTTTCGGACTCAACGGAACTTTTTAGGCGTTCGGTGATTTACTGCTTGCCAATACACCGATACCGATTGCGGCGATTGTATAGGCTATGTATACCTATTCTATTGCGGATGAGAATACATCCAGTCCGTTGTGGTGCCTGGCTATGTACATGTGCGTGTCCAGACCTCCAGAACAAGACGGGTCAGGGGGCACACATGTACATACCAACTCCGAGGCAGTGTGTGTCTTTCATCTCTACATACTAATTCAAAAGTTGATTGATATGATTGTGATCGCTATAGCCTATATGAAAAAATTACAATTCATCGGCGACGGGGTAGACGGGCGTAGGGGGTTGTACCTTGACAAAGACACCGACACCCATCGGTTCCTTGTCCTGAGTGTCTAATTTCCTCCACATACAATTGTATGTACAAAGGGAAGCCGCGACAACTACATAGCACTACTAAGGTACGCGGGGGAACTGATACTGGATGTAGACAGCGATCGCTCTCGCTATCTCATTCATTTACCAATTCCTACAACAGGGTATGAAATGTAGGCTAAGACTACGTAGCATCAAGGGAATCAAAATATCCAAAGAAGTACAAGGTAATAATTCACACGCAAGTACGGAATAACAGATAATGCTCGACGAATAAGTAATATGCAGTCAACAACAAATCATGTGTGATGGGGTAAGTAAGAATTTCTGGCTGTAAAATGTACAGTGTATAAGACAACAAAAGATGAAAAGAGTGGAACGCATAAATATATGCTAAACGAGTGTCATATGGTTATGTCAGCCTGTGAACGTCCTTGAGGAACAAAGTCAAAAGTCGGAAACAAGCATAAGTCAATAAAATCATGCAGGAACAGACAAAGTGAAAGAAGAAACGGTAGGCGCAGCGGTAAGCGGAGCAGTAGCATCTGTATCAGCATTCGTAGTAGTAGTAGCAGCAGTCGCAGCAACAGCAGCAGCAGTCGTAGCAGCAGTAGCATCAGCAGTCGTAGCAGCAGTCGCATCAGCAGTAGCACCAGCAGCACCTCCACCACACACCGAAGCCGGAACAGTAGCACTAACAGCATCCCAAGCATCCGGATACGTACACCCAGCAATCTGCGTCGGAGCACTAGTCGTATCCTGCTGGTCGAACCACCCATCCCCAGCACTAACCGCCGTAGCAGTAATCGAAGGTGGAGGTAACGTCACCACACTCCCAGTAGGCGTATACGTAGGTAAAAACGGCCTCTCAGCATCCGGAACTCCAGAAATTTCTGCTGGAGGCCATTGTCCGAATGATGCTGTAGCTGTAGCTGCTATAGTACCTGCACCGACACCACCAGTCTGCCAAGACTGGTAAGAACCGTTCCATGGTTGGCTCACACCTAACGCTGCACAGGCGCCCGTGGCCTCTCGTGGGTCAGTGGGTATCCATCCGTTTTCTAGACCTAGTTGGTATGACCATAAAGGTGACTCGACGCGGTTGTTGGCGGTTGAGTTGCCGATTTTCCATGTCCAGAAGAACCAGTTTTGGTTAGCGTCCATTGAAGCTAGGGCAAAGGCTTTGATACCAGCTTTCAGGGTATCGTTCCAGTTTGTGGAGTCCTGGAAGATAGAGCAGTTACCGCCAAAGGATGGTGGGTTGCCGACTCCTTTGAGGAATAGACCACAATCGTTATAGCCGTTACTGAATTCCCCTGCAATAGTGACCCCAAAATCAGATCGACTGGAGGGGGTGTGCGAGTACATAATCAGTACCCTAACGATAGGAATATCCGAATACGCCGAGAAATCAAAACCTTACCTGGTGTTCATAGATGGTCCCCAAGCTTGACATGCCTGCTTAGGCCAGACGCCCCCGGCGTCAGAACCAGTACCGGTTGCAATAGGTGCGTTGTTAGGTTGATTGTCGAACGCAAAGTATGGGTGAGTGTCCAACATGATTCGATCCGAACCAGGTAAGAAGCCCGCCCACGAGTCAACACCAATGAAACCATCATGAATAGAGATAAATGGTCCCTTGGCCTCACCAATGCCAGTAATCCCGCGGATCACGTCGTGCGCTTCAAGGTAGCTAGTTCGAAATAGAAAAAGGTAAAATGATTTTTCGTTGACGCTGGAAAAAAAACTCGAAACTCACAAAGAAGTCAACTGGTCCATCCCGATGGTTGTCAACAGCGGCTCGTTCACAATTCCGAACACGGGCACTACATCAAGGAATTGCTCCTGCGTGATGAACTCGGTAATAATTCTGATGTAGTTCAGCGTTCGTTGTGCGTTTGCGACCCCCATGACAGCATTGAGGAAGTTGACTTGACCCAGTTTTCCGGAGTGGTTGAAGCCTGCACAGACGAGGGTCTATGAATAATCGAACAGGTGCTATGAATGATATCAGATACCATTTTGCGAACCGGGGATAGTATGAAGGTCCAAATTGACACGTAAACCATATTTGCGCGCCCATCCTAGTAGGCGTAGAATATATCTGGATGAAGGAAACATCGCCGTGGCGCTAAATTCACGGTTCAAGGAGACAATAGTACAGAAGACTTACTTCCAGCTGGTTTTCGCCAGGAAAGGTTCACCAGGCCATGTTTCGATTGCCCAGAAAGGTATTGGGACGCGAATCCAATTTAAGCCAGCACCGGCAATTTCAGCAATGTCTTGTTCCGTCTAAGAGTGGGTAGTGGGAGCGGAAGAGGAAGCAGATACTTCTAAGCATGTATAAACAGCGAGACATGGAAAACCACTAACGATGAAGGTGTTGTAATGGTCTTCCAATTGATTCAGCCCGCCACTGGCAGTATCGGCCGCCATAGCTTCACTAAGCGTCCACTCATCTACAGCAGTGGTGTATTTTTCGAAGAAGGAGGGCGTAATGAATGGCTCGATAACGAAAAGACCTCCGAGATTAACGCTTTAAAGAGATAGAAGGTAAGCGGAGGTGCTGAGATGGCGTCTGAGACTAGAAGTACGCACCCATAAATTCTATCATTCGCCCAATCCCAACTAGTGTTCAACGGTGGGGTCCATGAGTTTGGGCGGGCATTATTATTGAACGGATCATCAGGGTCAGATACCCCTATAAGCAGAGTATAAATGTCAGCGGAAAGGATTTAACAAGCCAGCAATAGGAGGTAGAAGCTTTTCTACCAGGTGCCACCACATCGAAGATGGTGAGGAACAGAACTAGAACTCACAGAATCCTCCAAATTTGTTATTGTACGTGAACGTCGTACCATCGCTCGTAATAACAGTTGATCCATCCCCACCAGAAGTGGCACCAGTAGGGCTTTCTGGATTCCCCGTACCTCCCCCCACTGTCCCATTTCCAGCGCTTCCCAGAGTATCGTTACTGTGATTTTGTCTCGGTTTGATGACCTTGAAGAATACTGGAACGACCACAGCAACGACGACTACAGCAAGAGCCACAAATGCTGCCAGCGCCCATAAGAGGACCCTTTTCTTGCTCTTTGCAGCAGTTCTTCGCGTCTCGTCATGTGCTATCTCGTCTGCTTCCATCTTCGCCGCTGTAGGCAACAAAGGTGATGAATTGTTGGGCGTCGATGGTGCAGAGCCTTGAGGTGTATCGGCATTGGAGCCCAAAAAAGAAGCTCTTGGAGGATCGAGAAATGCATCATGCTCGTTAGCTGGCAGTGGTATAGGAGTGTGGATCCCAACACCCGTATCTTCGTTCACGAATGAATCCTGCCTAGACGCCATACTTTTCTGCTAGAAAGCACCAGAAACGAAAGAAAAAGCAGAGATGATAGTGGGAAGTAGGAAAGAGATATGTAGGCGAGGAAGCAGCCGCTCCCGAAGGATGGTGTGGGTGACAGCGGGGCCAACAAGTCTACAACGGTGTACACGGCAGCCTCCCCCGCATCAATTTCGCCGCCGGCATCACGTGGGAAATGTGGCTGTGTGAATTTATGGACTGAAAAACATTTTCAATTGCTTCCGAGTCGCTCAGGCTCTCATTTACATGTTGCTCATCGTTTTCGTCGATGAACCCGACTCTGCCTCTGCCTGTAGCGCTCAGTGAGCAGAATATGTCAGTCGGTCTCGACTCTCAACATCCCTCTTGACACGTCTCCTGATCTTCTGTTTGATAAATTTAGAAAGTATCAGACCGTGACCCCATTGATTTGATATTTCTGTGTTCTCGCCACGGGAAAAACCACATCGTCTGAACTATGAATTGCGAGGCGTGAGCATTCTTTCTCGAGAATAATTCTCTTCTGCCTCACGTCTTTATTTTTATCTGCACTGTGACGTTTTGCTGACATCCTACGAAGAGTTTTTAGCGGGCGCTGCGGACTATTCCCAGACGAGGTTTCCTCTCAAAGCTTTAACTGAATTCGAATGTCGTCACATGTGATACCTGTCCCAAACAGCGAATCGTGACGGTGCAAGACTTGCTTTTTGTCATAACTAAACCAATCCAGGTAATTCTTTTGTGGCTGGGCTCCACTGAACAAAACCATCTGCGCTCAATCTTCACTCACATGAGGAAGGATCAATCAATCACACTTTAGGACTCCAAACTGACGGAGTGCCTGCAAGGATTTTCATCATATGTGAACAGAGACATCAGCTCCACTTAATCATATTCAAAACGATTCAATTTTACGAGGCTCCGCCGGATCAATGAACTCTCGGAGAAGAATGATCTCGGGGAACATGAAGGAGGGGAACGGGAACGGGGGCGAATTTCCAACAATCGTTAAGGTGAACATACTTCAAACGATCTTACAGAAATGTATCTAATACTCTACTTGTATTCTTAGTGCTATGTATCCTTGATTTGTTTGGTGGAAAGCGAGCTAGGTGATCGGAAAAAAAATGCAAACATTGGACAAATCTGTAAGTAACAAACATGTCTCATCTTGACGGTTTGTGTACATACTGCACAAACAGACTACGGCATACCGTACGGACCATAGCTGAACCGACAATAGATATGTGCAAACGCGCTCGCCTTTGCACGCGAGTGGGACTCCACCAGGGACGGGCGGGATCATGTAGAATCCCCAACCACATGCTACGACACAGCTCCAAGGACCGATTTTATGTTCTTCTCCCGCCAAACGAAGGCGCAAGACACAGCTACAAGGACCAATCTTATGTTCTTCTCCCGCCAAACGAAGGCGCAAGACACAAGGAATGAAATTTGTTCCACAGATTCTCAGGTAGGCTCAGTTCTACCTCATGATACGTGTTTAAATCTTTCCATCATTATGATAGGTGCGAACTTCCATATGTTCCGGTCCTTTTACCGAATTAGCGAGCCACTCAAAGTTAGTCGTTAACGGAACAAGCCAGCGGAAGACTAGTTGATAGGAAAATGATAGTTGGGTGAGTCACAAATCATTGTTGGTTTAATTTGACGGACGGGGCACGTAGCTCATCATGGCGGTCCAAGAGAATTAACAGTCAGGATGAGTGACTTGACTAGTCAGCGTCTATCTCATTCTAAGAGGCACCCCGCTCATCATGACCACGACGGCTAGAAATTTGTTACAGACATAGCTTCAGAGTACGCCATTCAGCTGGTCTTACTTCATTACGCTGGTCCGAAAGCCGGACTACTCATTCCGTGAATTACTACGGGACACTGAAATGAATCATGTCAGCCCGGACATGAACCATCAGTGCTCTGTGTTCCGTGCCAGACCCAACTTCACACTTCCAAAAGCAAAAAAACCGCAAGTCTACACGAAAAGGTAAGTCTACATTAGCCTTGGCACTCTACAACACTAATGGTTGACTTAGCTTCTTGAAAGTACGTATTTATTGAGATGCTAACGCATTAGTGCTTCACTCATCCGAAGGAAAATTTTTTGTGTGCGCCACCATACACCATAGCCACTGCAGAGCATCTCGGATAACTCCATCGTGATACCACGCTAAATCGATGCGAGCTTCACGGTCGATCGAGGAAATGACATCGATATCTATACACTCTAACTCCGAGCATTTCCAAAAGGGATCTGACAGGATACTTGGTGAGTGACCGTGAACCTTTTGTTCTGATTCAGCGTCTGCTCAGAGTCGCTTAGTGCCAAGGGCTGGGTACCTTGATGATGGTATCTTGTGTCATCATCATCATACTCAGCGAAGGAAAACTCAGCTGAAAACTGCTCAGGCTGTACTAATCATCACCAGAAAGCTTCTGATAGCATAGTCAGCCAGACTTCTCTATCTATCTATCTATCACTGAGTCATAAGCGCTAAACGCGTCAGTCAAAGATCTGATGTTGAGCTGAATACTGAATGATTTGGGGGATTGAAGGTCCCATTGAAAATGAGAGTTCTGGAACCGGCAAGAGCAGAACAATTCCATCGTAAGTCTTCGGAAACACGTCGCGTAAGCTTACAATTCAATGTAAATGCTCCACATTGCGATGTTTGGCGCGCCTCGGACTTCAATATAATGCTTTCACACATACACAGCAATTGAAACTTTTGTATAGCCAATGCATGTGCATGAATCCATGATCCCCGTCCCTCAGAAAGCCGCCAGGGCCATCCGATAACGCACTTGACGCCGTCGAGTTACTAGTACGCACCGCCCAAAGCGGAAATATGTACTTCTACTTATAAAAAAGCGCCAAAAATAAGTATAAGGCGGCGTACGCTGCGCAGGCAACCCGACCAACGCGGCTTGAATTGGTGTCATAGCAATGCGAAGCAAGGTAGTAAGCAGAACTCTTACAGTCTGTCAATAGTAAGTATGTATGTATGGCTTTGAATGAATTTCCTAGTCTGGAACTAGAGTGTTAGTTACGAATCCTAACGGAGTAGATTCGTTTTCGTTGTACAGTATTCCACCACTCCTTTACACACTATTTTGAAATCAACGTGTAGAAACTGTTGTATGGGGAATTTGGCAAATATAAGTTGACCAGTATTGAGCTAGGCATCTTAGGATTATGTAGACCTACTTTTGTGTCAATAGAGCAAGTGCAAGTGGGTATTCTATGTTGATATTTCCGGATAGTCTGAAAACCGCGCGACCCAATCCTTTTCACACCGTGACGCGCGTGTGACACCTGCCATCAGTCTGCCATCAATGTCACCATCATCACTCTTTTGTGTCACACTTTTGGGTCGACAACTTTAACTGCCCTCCTCATGAGTCAGTTCTTGGTCAAATCACTAGGTAATTGGACCAAAATGGAGCTAAGAGACGTACCTATTACAGAAAAATTGCATTGGGGCAATATCCCACCCAAACATGGTACAGTATCCTATACAAAACTTGAAAAGTTTCCAAAAAGAGTGTTCACAGTATATACACGTCTGTAACTCATGCTCAAGTGGTTTAAAAAATGCCAAAAAATTCTGCAAGCATCTATTCTATCATAGAAACCATCAGGTACAAGCATTTTTTGTTATCTCAAGAAATGAGGAAGAAATTGTGAAGTGTGAAAAGGAGTGGGGGTGTGTAAAGGACCGGGGGAATACTGTATTTTGTTCGTTGCTGCCAGCCATTTTGACAGCCAATTCACCACTATATATGGTCATAACCTTATCAGCTTCTGGCCTAGAGCGCTCTAGACCCGTCTCTTTTTAGTAACTTGCTGTGCACTTTCCGATTTTCTCCGATGCTAGTCTCATTGTTCTCCAGTGAATGTCCGAAGATTCGCCGTGCTACGTCCTCTTGTGAGAGCAAGACCTTCGACGCGACTGCCGACGATATCTACAGGGTAGCAATGGAAGCAGAGAAGTTACGAACGGACCCTAACGAGTATGTGACAGTGCTTTCGACTAGCCTTCGACCCAAGGCATCGTCATTTAGGCTGCTGGAAGAATTCACCATGTCCCTCTGACAGTGACGACGAATTCTCGCGGTGAACGAATCCCCTCTGTACCTCCTTCCGGAATCAAAATCAAAGCTCACATCGAGAAGCATATCGCCGAGACTCTGTTGATTGAGAACATCGTTGACCTAGTAGGGATAGAAACGCGTTAACGCAGGAAACTCAGAGGGTTTGTGCGTTCTGCAATCTCAAAGTGGATGAGACTGGGAAAAACTTAGAGGTTGTGTTTAGAGCTGGGAATATCCCTGTCATTCAGATCGTTGGAGAGAGCGCGTATACGAAGGTTCCTGTGTTGTATGATGATAATGGTGTGACGCCCTACTATACACCTTCGTTCAACCCTGGCACAGATGGTAATCTCGTCATCCAACCGAGTCGGATGTTCAGACGTGGATTTTATTACATTCGAAGTCACTGATCTGGTTCATGGAGAGGCGTATGAGGTACAAGGAATACCTTTAGGGAGGTACCTGGTTCCAACACTCTTTGCGTACAAAGGCTCGAAAAGGACTATTGCGTTTGTTGAGACTGGCGGGGACTATCTCAGCGGTGACATCGTCGCGACCGCCGGAGCGGGTCTCTACATCGGTGAAATTGACCTCCAACCAAATCCCACTTCAAAGAACCTCACAGTCAGCAACCTCTGCTTCGTTCCATCCGAAATAGCATTGTGGGACTCTAAACTTGATCTTCAATTCGTAAAGAAGTACGCGAAGCTTCTGGTACAACAAAGTGATCAGGCTTTCATCATTGATCTCGCTGGGGAACCTGTTGACTTGGAAGGTAAACCACCGCATTATACGCTTGGGTTCCATGTTCATGTGGTTAAGGGTTGTAATGTTTAGGACGATGAAAAGGTTTGGTTGCTGATGTTGATATACCAGCCTACCGCAACTACCCTAAATCGTTTTGGCTCTTCAATACCGACAACTGCTAGTGATGGGACGTAAGAGATAATTTCTTTGACTGCGCTGTAATACTACTCCCTATACCTTTTGCTTGATTCATTTCAGGATAAATCCATGCTGTCGATATACCTGGACAGTCTTTGTGCAGTCTACAGTGTGGCACAGAGTAGATGCAATCGTTCACTCATCGTCTCTCAGACGACGTCTGGAGTAAAATTCTTCAACACCTCAACTCGAAGGATCTGTTCCCATGTAATACAATCCTGTTCACATTTTCACTGCATAGGCATTCGTGTTCTCTGCTGCGACATTCATTTTTCACAACCTCGGATTTTTGCAAAGAATGCGCCGTTTTGGGTCAGCCGTACGGATGCTCTGTCGAATGTGACAGTCCCTTTCATTTGAATTGGTTTTTCTTCCGGCTTACGAAGATCCCGAGGACCATTACCAAGTCAATATCCATTGAAAACAGGATGCAAGGACGGATTAACGAGTTGCAGCAACAACTCCATTCGGATCTGCGCAAGAAGCCTATAGGTGAATGAAGGGATTGCAGGTATTTCATCCGAGGGGCGCACCTTTCAGTGCCCGATATCGACACCTCCCTTTCTGTTCTTACTATCTCATCATTTTGCATCCAGCTTCTGATAAGCGAAGACTTTCCGTAGCTCAGAGGGGAGACTACATCGAGCTTCGCCTCCAAGACACTAAACAGTGTACATACAGTATTTTTGAATCGTAGTGTTGAGTGCCGCTGAATTACGGTTGCACGGGAATAACTAAGCTGTGGCCGGTGCGCGCTACTCCCATGTCTGTGGTACTACATGGTATTAATAAGAGAACCGCTGCTTGGTACGTCCAAACTCCCCGAGAATAGGTACGTGGCTCGTTAGGATTCGTTCATGCCAGCAATGGCCCACTTCCGCAAGTTTCTCTCTATTAGGACTCACGGATCAGGATCCAAGTACTCTTCAGACCCCCGATCATAGAGGATGATGCAGATGACTCGTTGTAGATGCTAGCACGAATCTTGACCCTGTCGAGCCGAGGAGATACCTGCGCATCAAGTCCTAATATAGGTGAAGTCGAGAACAAGGACGCCGTTTCTGAATCTACATTCGTACTGTGTCCTCGGTACACCGATCACTGAGGAATAAGTATAACCAGCTTCCTGTTGAGAGAAGCTTGAAAACATAGCATCTAAGCAAAGAGGACCAACTTGATGTCACTTCATTCTGAACTTACACGACAGGTAATCATTAGCGTGGCGTTAGAGAGTCAAAGCATACTAAATACCCGCCGGCTTGGGTTTGACCCTTGGGGTATGTATGTATATCGCTTTCAAGTTCCCCAGGGGAAGAGGAAAGGGGGGAACCTCAAAACCCCACAGTTCGGTATGGTCGGCAAGCCTGGGTGTCTTTCTGTACGGGTATATCATATCAGAAAGAAAATGCCAACCTTGGACGTTAGATATTCAACGATCAACTGAGTTCTTTACGGTAATGCCCGGACCTCAACGACAGATCGACATTTGAGTCATGCTGGAATGGAATCAAAGGGAATGGAAGTAGCAGCCTGGATAGATGACTGAAATACCTTGATACTTACCCGAGTCTCACTTAGGGTGGCAAGTGGTTCGTCTCAAGGAGAGGCAATACTTACAGAGATTGACATCGACTACCGAGTTTTATTAAATCAGAAAGCAAGACATTCAGATATGCAGAACTCAGGGTAGGACGACTTTCTGTGCACAGCGTCTCAGCCGCCGCCGCCTTGCTAAGCAATGAATGAAGCTGCAAGTATACCATCCACCTCGGATCTGCAATGCAGCTGCATATTTGTGGCATTACGACGATGACAAGCCCGAGTCTAGACCTCCGACAACTCAAACAATCAGATTCACACCTCGAAAGTTTCGAGTTTCCCCCAAAGTCCAAAGTTCGGCGAAGAACTCGGCAATGATTGGGTCGTTATTCTTGTGAATGTGAACGGGGTAGAGCAAACACATGAGAAGTATGCTACAGCCTTTGTGTCCTGCGGGGATGAAGAAGTTTTAGATGATACCACCAGAGCGCTCTTGAACGTTCAGCTTTCAAAAATACATTGGACTGATCATAGCGCTAAACCAGTGAGAAACAATAGAGACGATGGAGAGGCTCACACGTGGATAACTATATAGCCAATGAAGCCTAGCTATTTCGAGTTGGAGTCTGGGGCTCTTGAAGAATGTAGGTAGTATAGCTCTTCACTTGGCTAAACTTTCTACCATGACAATATCGATCTATCATGAAAGGAAAGAAATCAACATGACAACACTGACGGGCGGGTTCGAGGAGGCGCGTACTACTATGTATGTCCAGGCATTCTAGAGTGGTTCGTCCTCGTCTACTTGCTCGAAACCTTATCGATCGTGTACAAGTACGGATCTATATCCTCAGAGTATCGTAGACCCGTCCGGGTTTACGATAACCAAACCGCACCTAATAAAACCAACCTACTGTCAGGTCAGACTGACACGTTCGAAGTATTAGGCTTACAAGTGAGACGAACTCTGGTTCTAGTTCTCGTTCTGGCTCTGGTTCCTCGAGAATCAAACAAAGAGACATATCAACACAACAGTCTGAGAGTCATGTGGGAGCTGTCCCAGTGGAAGTTGGAAGGATCGAGAGGGCCTCTAAGTATCCCCAGTCGGGAAAACCTTAAATCCTATGTAAAGATCACAGTTCAAATCTAAACAATCAGAAAGGATCAGACCATGCACAGTATCAGAGGTAATAGGATTAATACATTACCACGTCCAGAACTTACTATGTTACTATGTATTCCTTGGTACTGGTGCGCATCAGCCTGAGCAGTCTCATAGGTAACGCTCAACTTACCATTCGCACCTCGATCGTCGGTCTATTCCAAGCCCACTGACCACGGATATGCCATAGTGGATCTGCGCCTAGTTACGATAACACCCCGCACGGAGCTGAAGAACCTGACGACGTCGGTCGACAGCCACGATGAATTTTCTCAGTCCCTCGCTGTCAATAGAGAACTATGATGATGATGAACAGAAACGATCAACAATTACCATAGATGACAGTACACGACACACATACACCGGCATACATTGATGATAGACTTCTGAAAAAAACACGGATGAGTACTCAAACAACTTACCGCCTATCAGAAATTGGAATGGAAGAGTGAGGTATTGGCAGTTTCGTTACTAATCTGTCATCGTTTGGATAGTTGAGGTGCTAGAGGCTTTAGTACACTGCACGAAGCAAAATATAGCCATAGCTCCGCACAGATAGACAGATGTCATGAAGGGCAGAAACGAAGTTTTTTCTGCTTCTGAGCAAAATAAGCGGCGGAAATCGTCGAAGATGATTGACAAGGAATGACAAGATTGGCATATCCTGTTAAATAATAGGGGGAATGGAGCTGTATTTCCAGTGCAGTAGAGCACGTTGCGGCGGAGATCAACAACAGAAGAAGGAGGTCAAAAGAAGAACTATACTCCCGGATAAGTGGACACTGTTGAAAACGAACTGAGTTGAGTACATGGTCCGTGTGAGGGTAGAAAACGAACAGAAGGTTCAGGAGATAGCTTTGACAGTTCGAAACCGTTCGTTTGGATGTCTAAAGGGTAAATCAGTGTTTATAGGGTTCGTCTCTTGAAGAAGCACATGCGTACATAGTCAAACCATATACGACCTTCAACTTCGCACGACATTGAATTGTAAGGAGAGGGAGGAGAATAACAGGGGGGGGGCTCTGCTAATGACTAGCGTCTGATCGGTTGAAAATGTCGAGTAGAACGTTGGGTACGAGTAGCGGGTTATGAATAGCTACAGGGCGCTCTACAGCACCGGTAGGTGGAAGTTCCTATGTCTTTCAAAGGAAGTTGCGGATATGCGGATATACCTCGCCGGTATATTCCTATTCGTATGGAAGCGAAGAGCTACAGTGTGCGAAGGCTAAAATAGACAACTCCGCCCAGGCTGCTACAGCCACCTTGGGACCGCCGGATTGAAAATTTGGAAGGAAAGTAATCAAAATAAGCGTAATTCTGCACTCCGAGATTTCTGGGGTTTTTGTATCAATCTGAGACTGGGACCTGAAAATTTTTAATGCTGATAGAACCTATTTCCTGCCTTAACATGAGAATTTTGGAGCATAGTTGCTCATATAATGTACATTAGAGCTGCTTAAAGGTTTTTCTTGAGTTAAATAGTCTGTGTATAGCGAGTTTATAACACCAGTGTGGCAGTGTCAGATTTCCTATATTGTGGGAACTCGGTGAAAAAGGCTAGTTTCTACAAAATTATTGACTGTCATTGAACTTCAAAAGGTCTGTCAGACACATTCCTCTCATTTTAGAGCTTTGAAGAGTTTTTGGAGCATTTTTTCGAGTGTGTGTACTGTTGTATCAAATTGAAAATTTTGCCCGATTTTTAAAACTTCAAAATTCAAGAAACTGCTGTGATAGATAATTTTATTAGGTCCTTTTGAGTATATTCCGATGGTTTTTGATCCCTTTGACGGAGGGGTGTGAGAGCAGTAACCTTCTTTAGATATTTCAGTTCCGAGTTGTCGAAAAAGCCTTTCTCACACTGTAGTAAAGCGCCTTTCGTCCCATTGACCGTTTTGGTATATGTTGTAAGATGCCGAACGGCTTTCTCGTCTCGAATCTTAATACATACATACTATCTGGGATGAGTATTTCTTACCCGAATGAAAGTTGCTGTTACAACTTGATTTTAATAAGCTTCGTATAAGTTTTGGACTGTATAGGAGAGAAGTCAGAGGTGATTAGTTCCTGCTCTGAGAGCCAGGAGGGCTCCGAGAAGATTTGGTATAAGTACCTGGGATGCACCGAAGACTCGATAGGAAACCAAAATGCAAAAGAAAGCTTACATAAAGTATCGAAAAAGTTCCAGTCTACAACGGGAAGATAGCCCACCGCGAGGGTCGAACTCGCAGCCTTCAGATCAACCCGCCTTTACTAAGAGTCTGACGCTCTATCCGATTGAGCTAGGCGGGCACATTGCTAACGGACGGACTCTATCTCTGTGATCTCAGGACTCGCTTCGATCGCTTCGGTTGAACATATTTTCTCGTGACCAAATGACTCCTTGCTTCTTTACGTTGACAATGACCGCTGAAATTTAAAACCCTACAATCTGTGGCAACAAAGCCTCTCCTCTAGCTCTCCTCTATCATGGCTACACTTCCACCAGCTCAAGAAGTACTAGTAAATCTCCAGGGTAACCCAAATGCGCTTAGTGCTTACAACGTCTGCCTCGATTTCGAAAAATACGCAGTCGCCTTGAAAGACAACGTTCGGAGTCGTATTATCATTCATGCGAGAATCCTAGGATACTTCATCCTCCACGCTCCTTCTGTTACTGTGCTCCACGAAGTTGTAAAAGAGATCCATTCGTGTGGTCACGACTATGATTGCTTGTCAAAGCTTGGAGAGTGTTTTGTTAAATATTTCATTCGCCCGTGTGAGTTTGCTAACAGTTATTCTCTGTCGAAGCAAACTGACTTGGAACTACGTATTTAGTCAAGAAAGTTAAGACGCGTACTCCATCCTCTTCAAATCAACCCAGTCGTCCGTCATTCGATAAAGATAAAGAGCGTATGATGTCCATAACCAAAGACCCACCGAAAGACCACATGGACGCGAAGAAACAAGTACGTGGTCAGGCCTACTGCTACCTATTGAATAAATGCCCGTAAAATTTATTCATTTATGAATCATACTCCCACCTACCCTACTTAGGCTCTGATTCGAGATGGTTTCAAGTGTGTAGTCACTGGAAAGTACGATATGAAATCATCGAGATCTATAGGGGTTCCAGAGGAAGAGCGGGTTAGAGCGGGTGCTGTGTATACCGAATGCGTACATATTGCGCCTGAATCATTGTCTACTTGTTTTGGCGGATCTGTTATAGATACTAAGGGCTCGCCTGAGCCTGAGGAGGTACGTCCTTGTATATGCGTCCCTGTTGTTACTACATACCGAAGTTCATACTTTCCCAGAAGGACTATTCTGCCTCAGCGTTGGCAATTCTGAAAAGTTTTGGCTATGATGTCGATAGACTGAGTGGTTCGAAAGTGCATTCGCTTCACAACGTCATGACAATGGAAAAAGATGCGCATGATTTTTTTGATCGTTTGGAGATGTGGTTCGAAGCAACAGTAAGCCTGAGCGTTATGCGTATAAGTGTGACTTATGCCATGCCTATTCTACCGTTCTAACGTATGTAAATCCCTAGAACATCGAGAATCGCTATGATATCAAGGCCATCGATCCAGCAATTACAGCCCATGTGCCCAAGCAGATAACGTTTACATCGTCCTACCCTGATACCCTCCCAGTCCCGTCTCCACAACTTCTATCCCTGCACGCGATGTGTGCTAATGTTGCGCATCTCTCGGGTGCGGGTGCATATATTGACGAGGTTGATCAAGATGTTGATGAATTGCATGTATTGGCGTATGATGGAGGGTCATTCGATGTTTTGAATCATGCGATTTGGCGTTCGGTAGGCTTTATTGATGTTAAGTAGAGGGTGAAATAGACGTTGCAAGAGATCCTTTATAAATTAGTACTCAAGTACAGTAGTTCTCAAATTGTGTAATGCTAATCATCTACTTACTATTAGGTATTAGGGTGATATCGTAGTCTATAATATCATCCCCTACATTTTAACCCGGAAAAACAACATATAAGCAAACTGACGAACTGCCTCAGTCAACAAGAAACTAATTCTTCTCCTCCTTTGTTGCCGTAGAGCTTGAGGCAGGGTCGGAGAGAACAAGGGAGCGGAGGGAGCGGAGGAGGAAGAGGCCGTTGGCAAAGAAGAAATAGAAGAAGATGAGGTAGTACAACGTGCCGGAGAGGTAGAGATAGGAGGAGGGATTACGCTGAAGACAGTGGTGACACGTTAGCTGGCTGTGGAAGAGAATGAAGAAATCTCACCCAGTAGCAAGCGATAATATCGACAGCTTGGGAGTAGACTCTTCCTCACAAGAGGGCTTGGTCACCAGGCTAGCTTGGGAGCTTTCTTGGACGTTGAGAAGGTAGCAACCGATGTACATAGACGAACAGAAAGTCGACGATGACGACGTAAGATCTAAAAGATACGTCAAAAGTATTAGAGAAAAAAAGTGCCCGGAATACCATATATAGCCCATCGCGAGAATCGAACTCGCAGCCTTCAGATCACCCACTCTGCAGCAAGAGTCTGACGGTTTATGATCCAATTGAGCTAGGGGAACACATAATGCATGAGCTATATTGGGCATCCATAGCAGTAATATAACCATGAAGCTAGTACTACATACACCCACAGACTCTTCATGCCTTACTATCTCTTGGTCTTGTACTGGCATTGTCACATATCCATCTCTCTCTTTTTTGAACAGAGACAAGCCCTGTAAAAAGACTCATCAGACGAGTCGACTTGCAGTTGCTTCGCTTGAACATATTTTCTCATGACCAAGTGACTTTTCCTTGCTTCTTTACGTTGACGCGTTGACGGCTGAAACTCTGGATTCTGTGGAAAGGTCAGGTTGCAGTTGACGACGTTGAAGAACCTCGGAAGTTCCATCACTCATTCGCAAACAATTCACCCTCACTCACATTCATTTTTTTTCGAGACGGTCTTTACAAAGGTCGCAATAACCGACTGCAGATCCACCCACATAGCCGACTGACTACCTACCTACCCTACCTGGCCGAGCGGCGTACGTACTACTACTACGTGGTGAACGTTAACCTCGGTCTTCGGTTTCGGTTTCGGTTTTTCTTTGTTTCTGCAACGACATTCGTTTATACGACACGACGATGAATATGCATACGATGCCGATGCACATACACGTTCATTCTCATCCAATTCACTCTGTGGTTCCCCGTTCACCCTCCTCCGACTCCTCCTCAACCTCCTTGGAATCCTCGTCGTCTTCCCTCTTATCCGAATCTTCGACGACCCTCTCTGCGTCCACGTCCACGTCCACATCCACACCCACAGAATCAGAATCACCCCTCTCCTCCGCTGTTTCCCTCTCCTCAAGCTCAGGAACGACAGATCACCGTCTCCTTATTACGGGTCTCGTTCTTGGGTTTTTAGGAGCGATAGCTATAGGGATTATCATTTATAAAACGTTTAGGATGAAACCTAAGACGCCGTATCTCGTTGAAGCGGAGGAGGCACCGCCTAATGCTATTGCGCCTGCTAGTCCTGCGGGTTCTTCTAGGTCGCGTGCGCGTGGTGTGGGTGAGTCAGCGGGGGGTGTCGAGGGAACTGGAATTGGGGAGCAGAATCATCACGCGGAGGAGGGTATGGGTGTGGGTGTGGGGATGGGGATGGGTAGTGGAGATGGCGGTGAAGGAGCTAAAGGCGTGAAAAAAAGCAAGAGTTTCACGCTTGGTAGTATGGGCTTGGGAGGTGCTGGGAAGGGTAAAGGTTCGGTGATGGATAAGAATCATATTGCGTCTAGGATTACACCGTTTGGTAGTCCAGCGGGAGATGGGCCTAGGTTTGGTTAGTGGTTTTTTCGTCCTCTTTTCGTTTCTTGATTTTTCTCTTAATATTTTTTATGCATCTCACGCTGACTGACCATCTCTGCGTTTCTGCATACCCAACAGTCCACAGACCAGGCGAAAACATGCGTATAGCAACACGTCTATCGAACGGCGTCTGGCAATTCTCTGATCCTCAACGAGGCCCATTAACACCTCTCACCCCAAACTCAACAAACCCAACAAACCCCTTCGAACCACCGACACCGAACTCCGCTAGCCCTTTCCAAAACCCATTTTCGACTCCAACGAACTCGGCGCCGCAAACGCCTATAACACCACTTGAGAACGAGAATCCTTTCGCGGATGGGAGTAAATTAGGGAAAGGGTTACCGAATTCGGGAGATACGACTAGTCGAGTTCAATCTTCCTCTTCCTCTACAACGACACCAGTACTTCCCCCCACTCGGAACCTTTCCGCTTCTTCCACCTCTCCAAGTACCGCCGCCCCCTCCACCCCCTCCGCTGCCGCCGCCGGTGCTACTGCCCCTGGCGGTCCATACACCTTCTCCCGACCCCAACCCACCCGCCAAGGACAAGGTACCCGCGGAACGATCTACACACTGTCAACGGTTCTCACTCCGCCTATCGTTCCCGCTGGTATAAAAGACCTAGATGAGGAGATTAGGCAGCGCCCGAGGGTGAAGCCGGTGCCGGTTGTTGAGAGTGAGGTTATGAGGAGGGGGATGAGGGGGGGTGGGAATATGGGAGATGTTGAGAGTGGGGGTGAGATGGGGAAAGAGAGGGAGAGGGAGAGGGAGAGGGAAGACTATCTGGTTAACGGACCTATGAATCGAGCTGCGGCTGCGGCTGCGAGGGGTGTACCTGTACCACAGAGGAGAGGATCAGCTTCGAGTGGGATGTTGTTAGGTGTTACTGGACCCGTTGGACCTACACGTCCTACACGTACACCTTCCTCTTCTCATACTCACGCTTCTTCATCGAAACGGACACGTTCGAGAGCTTGGTCTGTCAGTGCTAGTGGGGATTCACATGCGTATTCTTCGATGTATGCTACTGAGGAAGTGGATGTTACTCCTGGTGGTTATGGGCATGGGTACACCGATGGGTCGAGGGAAGGAGAAGGAGGAGATCACGATGTAGATGCGGATGCGGATGCGGATGCAGCCTCAACAGCACCTTCACATGCTCACGCTGCTCGGACTTACGCACAAGCTCACGAACCGTTTTTCGTTGGGTATGGGTATGGTGGAGCTAAATACGCCGTTAATGGGTCTACTTCTACTCTGAACCTCCCAGGGTCTTCTCAGCCTCAGTCCCGGCCTCAAGGTCGGCGTCGGTCGAATTCCGCTTCGGGAGTAGGAGCGGGTACGGGATTCAACTCGAGACCACGACCGAGTAGACCGAGTATCGATACAGACGCCACACATACCACCACCTCAACGGTTTATTACCCCCCACATCATGATCAACGACCAAGTATCGATACCTACAGTAACACCCCATCGTATCCGTACAAACATGGGGTAACGTACGGAGTGTACGGAGTATACGGAGCGTCTACGGAAACGGTTTATTTGGGGTCGCTTGGGGGGTTGAGTGTAAGGGCTAGACCTAGTATTGATAGTACGCGGACTGGGACTGGGACTGGGACGGGGACTGGGACTGGGACGGGGACTGGGACTGGGACTGGGACTGGGGCKGGGGCTGGGACGGGGATTGGTGGGAGATATGGATATGGGGGTAGCTCGGTTTCGTTASTCGGACGAGGCGCAGGCGSGGGKGAGGAGAGGGKGTATGTGGAAGAACCGGAGGGGATAAGTGAGGGTGAGGAGTGTTAGGGTGTGTGGGTGGGTGGGGGGGGAGGGGGTAGTGGGGGGGGGGAGATGGAGGGGGGTAGGGGGAAGGGTGGGGAGGGGGAGGGGGTGGGGGGGGGAGAGGTGGGGGTGAGGCAACTGCCTGCGGTGTATTTATCTGATTCAGAGACGACTGCGGCTGCGGGTAAGAGGGAGCGGTAAGAGGGTGTTGGGGTCTGGGTTGCTGCGTATATGCATGCACCGTAAAAGATTTTTTGGTGATGATTTCGCTTTTGCTTTGATATGATATGATATTGTTTTCGGTTTCTGCTTCTGCTTTTCTTTTCCTTTCTTTCCTTTCCTTTTTTTGCTTTCATCATCATGTGCGTTGAAATTCTTGATTTCGTTCACTTACGCGTCAGTCACACACGTTCTCGTCTGCATTCATGGTTGTATTTCATGGGTTTTTCATACTTAGTTATATTTATCTATATTCATTATTCATTCATTCATTCTCTGTCATTACCGCTACATATTGCAGTACAATTAACCACTCAAGTTCTCGTTCAAGTTATAGTTATTGCTTTGCTTTGCTTTTTATTGCTCATTCCTCTACAGCAAATGTTAACGTTCATCGATCATCATTTACCATTTACCATTTACCTTTCAGCGACATCCAAGTTCTATCGTTTATGCATATGGATTAGTACAACCATCTACTCGATTTACCTTTAGAACATCTCTAGCTATAGCTTTAGCCTTATTTCACGGATTCTCTGGTTCGTCTGTTTGTCGTTGATATTAACATTCGTTCGTCGTATACATGCGTATTATTTTGCATCTAAGGAGGTGCTCGAGTACACAGGCCTAAACGAACTTCTTGACCAGTCTCCGATTGAGGGTGAAGGGAGAGGCCTAGTACTTTCACCGGATCTCTGAGTGTACCTTCATCGAGGAACAAGAGGATGTAAGAGATATCTGCTCAAGCTAAAGATCTTGATTCAACTTTGATCGAGGTTTTTTCTGTCCCTAATGCTTTTGTCGGTAGGAAACTCAAACCAATATAAGGGAACAGGAAACACTCATTCATGTGCCCGCCTAGCTCAATCGGATAGAGCGTCAGACTTTTACGCCCTACTGAACTAGGTGTACACATCTGAAGGCTGCGAGTTCGACCCTCGCGGTGGGCTATGCACAGGCAACAAAAAAGGTTATCTTTTGTTGTCGAAATGAACTTGTGTAGCATTGCATTGTGTACAATAGTCGTTAATCATTTCTGTCATTTCGCCGAAGGTGTTATATCCTAAATTTTGAACCAAAATGTGCCCGCCTAGCTCAATCGGATAGAGCGTCAGACTCTTACTGAAAGGCGGGTGATCTGAAGGCTGCGAGTTCGACCCTCGCGGTGGGCTATGGATACACGCGTGAGGTTCATTTTTTTTTCGCACTCCGTGCTTTTACTACCTACAGTACCTTGCTTCCCCCGGATAGTGTGGTCTACCACGCGTTTGCCCTTGGCGGGCTGGCATTTCCGGCTGAACCCTTTGAGGTTCCACGCATGTTAGCAGCACCACGTAATCTTCCTTCCTTCCTTCCTACCTCATCCAGATTCCAAGATTTTGCTATTTGTTCGCCGTGTTCAGCCATCACGAGCGTATAAGTCAATAAGCGACTTGTGTAATTTACGAAAGCCCGCTCGCGTCAGCGTCTGTTGGGCACAGGTATTCCGGACCCTACACGTACCGTCGTACGTACGCAGGGTTCTTAATCGATGACTAGCATCTCCAGGCCTATATAATCCCATGTATTTGCCCACACGCGACCTCCCTCAAGAACTCCGATAATTATATGAATGCATCACAGAATATATAACTTGTGGCGACGCTAGTGGGGAAATTAGATGAGGTGGATTACAAGAAATGGACACGGCCGTAAATGCATGCCACGAGAACGCGGGATGGGCACGAGGTATATATAGGGCTTGGCTAGGGCAGAGTACGGTACTCATACGATTCGAGGTATGTGGGTTTCTTAAGATGGACCTCAGTGGATGGGTTTTGACATAACCTCGTAGGTTCTTTCACAGTCAGGATTCAAGATGTCGAAGGGACAACCTCGTATCCCTATTATCTATGTACGTTCTACAACTCCTTTTTCCCTTGAGTGCTAATCGCTAATCGCCAACTTGAACGTTTCAATACTCTTCTCGTCCAACGTCCAACTCTCGGTTATAATCTTGAACCTCGAAACCTCAGGGCGCAGGCTTCCTAGGAAAAAACCCCTCCACACTCGAAGAATCCCAAGCGATTTTGGACGAATGGTACAAGCATTGCGAGAGCGATGAGCGAGGATGGGCGATTGATACGTCGAATCTATATGCGGATGGGAATTCTGAGAAGGTTTGTTCTGTTTCTGTTTTATCCTCTTTCTCGAATTCTCTCTGAGAGTTGTTATGTTCAATTCCGTGTCGAGCTTGAGCGTTGCGTTGATAATATAGATGACAGAGGCTTATCCAATTTGTAGTTTCTAGGTAAACTAGATCTTCATGGAGCTCGTGTTGATACAAAGTAAGTTTAATCAGCGATTTTCGATTTGGTACTATTCCCTCACCCTAGATTCCTCCTCCGATTCACATTTTCCCCCTCCTCTTCCTTCTCTCCCTCTGCTAATCATCCTAAAACCCAGGATCTACCCATTCAATCCCGGTGACCACTCCGCTGCCAATATAAAAGCGACGTACGATAAATCCCTCGCTGCACTTGGCGATGTCAAAGTCAGAGTGCTTTATTTACACGCGTGCGTCCGAGCTTAGTCCGCTTCATACATAATTTCTGGCTGATTTCTGGGATCCGTTTGATATTGACGATTGTACACTGTGTGGTGGTTCAAATTTCATACAGACCTGATCGTACAGTCCCGTTCTCGGAGACGTTGAAGGCTATTGATGAGCTTTATAAGGAAGGGAAATTGTGAGTTTTGGAGGTTGTTGGTGGGGTTTTGCTTATTGATTGTTTGATTCTTTCTTTGCTCTTCATCGCTCCCCTCATCTCCTCTTGACATTTTCTCCCTGCTACTTTCCTTCCTCCTCATCCCATCCATTCCGCTTCCTTCTTCTGCCCATTTTCCTGTCCTCTCGTCTTCTTCTCTTACCCTCCTTCCCACCACCCTTCCCCTTATAACACCAGTGAAATCTTCGGACTAAGCAACTACCGAAGCTACGAAGTATCCGAAATCGTCACTCTCTGCCGTATGAATGGGTGGGTCGTACCAAGTGTGTACCAGGGGATATATAATCCTGTCGATAGGACTATTGAAACCGAGTGAGTACTCCGATATCGAGTCGGGTTGGGTTGTGTTTCTTTTTCCTTTTCTTTTTTCTTGTTTTTGTTAAAAGAGAGGGAAAAGAATAATAATGATGATAAATGGTGATAGGATGATCCCTTGTCTCCGCCGATACGGCCTCAAACTAGCAGCGTATAGTCCTCTAGCGGGGGGTTTACTTGTGGGGCATATGTTACCTCCTCCCTCTTCCTCAGGCTCCGCTACTTCCGCCACTTCATCTGGATCTGCTTCGTCTGCGGTCTCTGCGGGAGGCAAAACGATGGTGAACACCTCAAGCAGCGGACACTTCGATACGAAATTTTCGTTTGGGGCGTATTTCGTTGAGAGGTATACGCCGTTGATTGAGGGTGTTTGTGTGGTTAGAGACGCTGCTGTGAGTTTCCAACTTTCATCGTTCTTCAAGTTTGCTTTGGTTTCTTTCTCCTCCGCTCTGCGTTCATGCTTTCTCGTGATCGATTGATATTGAACCTGGACTGATAATAATACCCTATCGACTGACTAACTCGTCTTCGATTTACACACAGGCCAAACACGGAATCAGTCTAAACGAAGCTTCTATCAGGTGGTTACAGCATCATAGTGCCCTACGACCGGAAGATTGGGGAGTTATTTATGGTGGGAGTAAACCTGAGCATGTTTCGAGGACTTTTGAGTATAGGTAAGTCGATTAAGTGAGTTGGGATCAGTGTTAAGGAGGAGTAGCTGATAGGTTTATCCTTTTCACTCTTCTTCGTGGCTCTTCACCTCTTCATCTTCGATCGACGATTATCCGACGTCTGGTGTACCAATCCATTAACATTATTCCATCGGCATTATCGTCACCACCGTCCGTCCGGGATCGTACTATATGCTACACAGCTCCGCAGGCCCACTCCCAGCCGAAATACTCGAAGCATTCGAGAAATGCTACAAAGCTACGAAAGGAGGGTTACCGAATTATCATCATGATCCGTTCTGGTATGATCCTGCCAAGCATGGGTATTGAGGCAATCGGAGTCGTCAATTGAAGGTGGGTGGGGGGTTGAGGTGGTTGTGAGGGGTTAAGGAAGTTGTGGGGATCCGGTTAGCGGGGAGATTGAAGGCATTTTGAAGGAAGATGGATGAGGGGGTAGGATTAAACAGTGGTGATTGTGGTACGGGGAGGGTTGGGCTGGTTCTTGGATATTAGGAAGGGATTGTTTAGATGGGATTATCAAGTGTATAAGTGTATGGTATAGACGCATCTCGGGAAAGGCGCTGGCGTGCTGGGTGTTGTACAATCTTCGATGAGTGTTTGGAAGGGCACCTACAGCAGAGAGCCGGAAATCCCGATAGATGTGACTGTCGACTAGGGACTAACACAGGTGGGCAATCCGCAGGGACCGACTGTGACCGCCCGTGATCAATGGGACGGGACAGATACGGTCAAATTTCCACGGTCGTGGTATGGACCGCGGTCTACCCGCAGGCGTTGTATGTACTTGTATTGTAGCTACCGTAAATAGAAAGAGTTCGCTGATTGAATACCATTGACTTCGGTCATCAGGAATTTGAGGTGAAACTGGTATAAAAGTATCTTACCTTATATTTGATGAGAAGAAGAATAATATTTGCCAGGTACAACATTCTGACAGTTGACCTTATATAATTAGTCAAGGGACGGTAAGATGGATGGAATCAAAAAGGAGCAACAGTCAGACCCACATTGTAGAACAGACCATATTTAAGTGAGTGATACAGTTGGAGGATCTGGCAAGTAATCTCTTCGAGATAACAATTATCTTAGCTTGTATTAGTTGTAGTAAAACCAAGCCCAGGAAAGTCTGATCTTTAGTAGAATATATATCAAGGGTGTCAAGGGATGCTAAGGTTTATAGAACGTACCGGTCATGTCAGACAGAGAGAAAACTACAAACAATTGTCATGAGTTATAGTGATGGTCAGGAAAAGTAAATCAGATGGATCTGATCCATGGTAGAATGTATATCAGGCTAGTCAAGGGATGCTGAGGTTTCTGAAACTCACCAAGTGTGTCTGATAGCCAGAAGATGGCAAAGGTGGCCATGTCCAGCAGGATGACCAGTTTTAGACAACAAATGATCGAGTAGCTGTCAACTAATTAGAAGAATCAGACATACCTGAAGGCCTGTATGAGATCAGAAGTGACAAGAAGTCTAGAGCTCACTGAGTGTGTCAGAAAGGCAGAAATTAGGAACAGATAGCAGGGAGCTAACAATGACAATCTTCATATACAAACTCACTATGATTGCTGGAATTTCAGCCCAATTCATATGCATGAATAGAATTATTATTATTGCATTAGATATGGTAGTGAAAGGACATTGTTAAGTGGAGGTCATCAAAGTGGAATCAGCCTGAGAGTTAGTACTGGTGTGATCTACATTCATCTGGGACTTCAAAGCCACTCTCTTATTACAAATTGTTGCCAGCACACTTTTTTGTGAGGTGTGCTTTTTGGCTAAGTTGAGTCAGAAGGCAGCACTGAAAAATATGTAACATGACTTGGGGCTCAATGGAAAACAAAGAAACAAAAGGACATACTGATTCCAGAATCTTAAGAGGTCTTTGACCTCCTCTGTCTCTTCCAGATCTTCAAGTAAGTCCATGATTGAACAATAAAAGTTCTTGCTGTCTGTAACTGAGTCTGATTGATTGAATACAGAAGCTGAGCACAGGGAGAACCATAGCTGAAGACAGAATTTAGCTTTCATCTGACAATCAATAAGAAGGAAAGTTACCAGCATAGCTATATAGGCAATGGATGCAGGCATCACTCTGTCCATCCTGTGCAGTTTTGCATTGCCCATCCTAGTTGCATGAGGTTGCTTGTCCACTGAACTAGGTGAGGTAAAGACATGCTTGAATGCCTACCAGATTGATGTTAAGACCACACTGCAAGGAGATACAAATACTTTCCTCACCTTGACTAGAATATCTAAGCACAGTAAGCCAATTCCACAGATGATGAGCATCATAAGTGTAGTCTTGGTAAAGAAAAAGAGGCTGTTGGTCAGCAGCAGGAATTAAGGTGCCATTTTGCAACTGCTCCTTAATTCTAAGCAATTGTCTTTGAGCAGATGACACCAAAAGCAAAAAAATCCACTTACTGAGGATCATTCCAGTCTAAGTCCACTGGGCATAACAACTTTCCAGTAGCCTCATGATTGAATCCATGCCTGCTCTTGTCATTTCTGTGAATCATTGGGTTTAGATATTGGCTGGGCAGTGCCAGCCAATCCACCACTGTGGCCTTGAGTCCTTTAATATTGTTGCTGCAAGCTCCATTCACACCATCCTGCATCTGGCACAACATTGTGCATAGTGAGAACAGTATTGAACAATTAGGTGAGAAATGGATACCTACATATTTCACAACAACCCAGAGATCATTTAATGTGGAATCTTTGTGACTGAGCTTGTCAAAAACAGTGGGGTGCATCTGAACAACTTCTTTGAAAACAAGGTAACTGCGACATTTCCTGAAAAAGTTAAGTGATAATAAAGGAGTTGCAAAAGAGTTGGAATACAACTTACTCAGGTGTCAGCTCAGGAAGAACTTCACCCAGTTGCTCAGCTGCAAGGCAATCTATTCCCTCAGAAAATAGGGTTCTCATACTACAAAAAGCCCAGACTGTATGGCCAAAGTGCCTGCCAAAGGACGTTAGAGGATGGGACTTGGAGCTAGAGATGATTTGTATTGGAACAAGTTCTTCATTGACCAGTTGAAAATGATAGGTGACTTACTCTGGAGCCCTTGGTCCCAAGGACAATGCATGAGAGGCAGAGCTTTCCATGTTTTCAGTCATTCCACAATGTCTTGAACTTCTGGGCCTGGGGTCAGAAGAGGCACTCTTCCTGGTTCCTAACTCTAACTCTGATGTGCACAGCTACATCTATATTTGGAAAAAAGTCCCCTCTAGTAGGTTTTCTGCACAAAAAGGCATTCTATAAACCTGTCTATAGTTTAATATTGTTTTGGATACAGGTACTTCATTTAACAATCACACATCACTCAACAACATTTGTCACAAGATTACATATATTTCCTTTGTATTGTCATACATTCCAATTGAAATATTGAGACAACAGAGCCCCTTACTGGAAACTCAAGTGTGATTACAGTTCACTACAAAATTACTGCAAAAAGATTATACACACTTTCATAGGGTGCAATTAGTCAGACCATCAAGCTCACTGTTGAGCACATTGAGCTGCACTGGCCAAATTGCTAATGATTAATTAATATACAATAATGTTCCTATAAATACTTCAGCTAGTGATTGTCCTTGATTTTGCCTGCTTAATATAATACTTTACAATAAGCCATTAATGGCACCTAAGTCTTGAATTTGGGCTATGCACCACAATCTCCATACACTATTAATCAATACTGCCTCATCATTTCATGTCATAGTCAAAATACAACATCAGTATTTCCTATACAATATACAAAGCAAAAAAAATCTGATTTCTCATGACATAGCAACTGCAAACACCTACTCATGGACTCCATCTGGAATTGGTAGGTCAGCCAGAGATGCTTCATCCTGTAGTGCATTATTGAGGGGTGTGTCAGTCCAAGTGAGGACCAGAGAGAAAGAAGTCAAAGTGAAAGTGAAGGTAGAATATACACTCAGCTCATACTAGCTCACTCAGCTTGATTCTCAATTGAAGTATAAAGTTGGGGGAAGAGAAAGTGCATTTGCTCCCTTTCTTGGGAGGATTATAAGGTGTACATGGTGTGAAATGCAAATATCTACAAACTTCAAGAACTATTACTGCAAAAGGAAAACATGAGATTGTCTCCTGTATGTGTGATGTCATACTTGTTCCTGGTTGACCTCCAAGCTATATCCTTGTCACAGCAGCTAGAGGGTGACCAGTCCTCTCTGGCTTGCTCAAGGTAAGTGTGTGCAATAATTTGGAGGGGCAAGGAAGTCAGATAATGCATGGACCTTTGACTAGAGAAAACAAAAGCAGATTAGAACAATGGAATTTGAAAACTAAAATAGAGTCCTTTTTGATGTTGAGTTGAATGAAAGTGAATGTGAAAGCAGAAAATTGAAACTTAGCTAAAAACCTTTCAGGAGGGTGTGTCAACATGTAAGTCAGACTGCTCTT